>PITA01023960.1:0-27279 GCA_004023965.1 Spilogale gracilis
GGGCTCCTGCCCCGTGAAGGTGGCTGGGTCTGGCTTAGGTACAGAAAGACGGCAGGGATCTGAACTCCAGTCATGCAAAGAAGAAGCTGCCAAGAGACCTTCCTCAAGGGAAGGAAATGGGCTCTGAGTGAGGGTTGGGGATCCTGAAAGGAAGTTATCCTCGGGATGCTTGTGTGGCTCAGTTAAGCACCTGCCTTCTGCTCAGGTCATAATCTCAGGTCCTGGGACCAAGTCCCTAATGGGGCTCCTTCCTCAGTGGGGAGTCTGCTTCTCCTTCTGTCTGCTGCTCCCCTGTTTGTGTGCTCTCTCTTTCTCTCTCTCTCTCTGACAAATATATAAATAAAATATTTTTAAAAAGAAAGAAAGAAAGTCATTCTTTGTGCAAGGAGAGGAGGTTTATCCCTGGATAATTGCCGCAGAGTAGAGAATTCCCACCCCTCTGGAGGGAATTCTGTGGCCTCCTCACTGAGCAGTCAGCTGGTCCTCAGAACCTGTTGTTTCTTTCTCTTCCTCTTCTTACTCCACATTTCTTTCTCAAAAGATAGGAGGGCGCCTGGGTTAAAGCCTCTGCCTTCGGCTCAGGTCATGATCTCAGGGTCCTGGGATCAAGGCCCACATCGGGCTCTCTGCTCAGCAGGGATTCTGCTTCCTTTTCTCTCTCTGCCTGCCTCTCTGCCTGCTTGGGATCTCTCTCTCTGTCAAATAAATAAATAAATAAAATCTTTTTTTAAAAAAATAGGATGTGGAGAAATCACATCTGCACCTGCAGAAGAGACTGAGTTTGTTTACACTTTGGAGTTCCTCTCCATTAACACAAGGGATTCCCCCAGCCCGTGAAAGGCAGAACAGAACTCTGTGGACAGAACTCCTGGCTTCGGTGAAGCCAGGAGAAGAGCAAAGCTCAAATTTCTTTGATCCTCTCCCCCACCCTCTCTGCTCAGAGGACTAGAGACCTAAGGAGTAGACAGAAAAAGAGGCTCAATGTAGCCAAAGCTCCTAAAAATGCCAATTAGAGCAAGTTAATGTTTTTCACCTCACAGACTAGCAAATATTAAAATACTGGTGTTACGGAATGTTGGGAGAGATGCAGAGACAAGAGTTCTCTTCTGATGGAGTAGCAATGTATGGTATCAGTACGGTCACTTAGCAATATCCATGAAAATGGTATATATTCAGGCCATTTGTTTAAATTCCAGAAATTTCAATTCTTGTTCAGTTCAAATTGTAGAAATATGTCCTACAGAAATATTTGCACAGGGGCACCTGGGTGGCTCACAGTTGGTTAAGCCTCTGACTTTTGATCAGTGCAGCTCATGATCTCAGGGCTACGAGACTGAGTCCTGGGTCAGGCTCCATGTGCTGGGTATGAAGCCTGCTAAAGATTCTCTCTCTTCCTCTGCCCCTCTCCCACCCTCTCTTCCTGTCTTAAAAAAAGGGGGGGCGGGAGTCAAAACTTGGAAACTATGTAAATGTCCACCAGCACCCTGACCATACATGTCCCACCTGAACTCCCTTTCCCCCCTGAGACCTGCTTTAAAGGTCTTCATGGCCTTTACCACCAACTGACTCTCGTTGTCTTACTTGCTTATGGCTTGTTTCATGCATCAAGGTAGAAGTGCCATTAGAGAAAGGACTTTACCCTGCTCTCTATTCCATATCCAGCTCCTAACACAGTGCCTACCCATACAGTAGGCCCTCAATAAATATGTGTTGAATGAGCCTTAATCAACAGAGGAATAGCAAGGTAACTTTAGGGTGTGTAATCCGAATCAGATTTCAATACAAATCAGAAACCAGAGGTGTTGCTGATGGGGGTATGAGGACATTGTCAGAGTGGAAAAACTCTTCCTCTACTCTGTTGTGTTTAGTCATTGGGGGCCTGCAAATTAAACTGACAGAAGACAGATTAGCAAGAGAAAAGACAAATTTTGAATTTTATAACATTTATGATTGTCAAATCATTATGTTATATACCTGAAACTTAAAAAAAAAAAAAAAAGAACATGCTGATTTTCACTTTTGTATGTAGGGGAGGTCACAGAAAAGCATGACTCAAAGAGATTAGAACTTCATAGGGAAAGGGAAGGGGTGAAGGAATCCATCCCTAGAGCTGAGCTGGAGGCCAGAAGGCGTCTGATAACCACTGCTGCCTGCAGAACTTTTCAAAATCGCTCACACAGAAGGCCAGACAAGAAGGTACAGCTCTCTCCCCATCTAGGTCAAAGAACACCCAAAACTGTGTGAATCAGCACATACATTTTTTAACTGGGCATGAACCTTGAACTTCAAAAGGGTATAACCTCTCTAAAAGTAAAAAAAAAAAAGGGGGGGGGGGTGCCTGGCTGGCTTAGTTCATTGAACGACTGTCTTCAGCTCAGGTCATGATCCTGGAGTCCTGGGATTGATCCCACATTGGGCTCCCTGCTCAGAGGGGAGCCTGCTTCTCCTTCTGATCCTCCCCCTCTCGTGCTCTCTCTCTCTCTCTCTCTCAAATAAATAAAACCTTAAAAAAGAAACAAAAATAAAACAAAAAGGTAGAAAAAAACAACAATAGAGATGGTAGAAATTGATGCCTCTCCCTCTCTTTCTGATTCTCTTCTCCTGGCATATTTATCATAGATTCTGGCCCAAGGCATTGCTCCTGATGGGGTAATGCTTCCTGCCAAGGCGGGGGCCTCTTCCCTTCCCCCCACCCTATAAGATGCTGAGTGATGCTCCTGATTTTGTAAATGTAAAATGCCAGACTTTGTACTTCAGGGAAAATGTCCCAGTAAATGGGACGTAGACTATATATGGACTCTTTGGGTGACTGAGAATAAATTGAGCTCAGAGTATAAGTAGCACCGAGATGTAGGCTCCTGCCCAGGGAGCTGGCAACAGGAGAAAAGTCTTCTGTCTAGAGTGGGCGCAAGGACACCATTAGGATGGGACCCAGAGAGGGACTTTGGCACAGCCGGCAGGGGCCCTTCCCCTGCCAGGGGTCTGTGCACAAGCACCTCATTGGCGAGGCCTGGGATGGCATCCAAATGGGACACTTTAATTGCAAAGTGACAGAAGCATCTCTGTCTTTCCTGGATCCCAAAATCCATTTGTTATGAATGGGATCTGTGGCGGGTGTTCGTTCTCAGCATTGGGGGTCTCATTTGTTTTCTTCTCCTTTTTCGTTTGAATCCCCAGTGTTCACAAATCATCTTAAAGATCTTCTAAAAATCTCAAAAGGGTTGACAGTAAATTGATTTTAATTCGCCTTGAATAAGTATGCACGCCTGACTTTCGGGACCTCGGGAGCAACAGCAGCTCCCAGACTCTCCCTGCACAGCTAGCCCCAAGGGGTAGAACCGCGTGTCTTCTGGAAATGCTGCCTCCTATTTTTCTTCTACATCCCACACTAGCAGACTCCCCAGCCACCCTGAGACTCTCTTCCAGCTCTCAAGTCCCCTGAAGTCGGCTCTGCTCCTGGGGGTGGGAAGGGGTGGTCCTGCCTTCTCGGCATGCTTCCTAGCAGGGTCCAAGAATCTTCTATCAACTTGGTTTAGCATCAGCCACCATATCACCCCGGGCCAGGAATTAGGGGGAGGCAAGCAGGCGCTTGTCTGGAGCACACAATTCAAGGCGGGGTTCATTTCTCTACATTCTCAGTAATGTAGAGAAATCATATCTTAAAACATCAAAATTGCGTGCCTGGGTGGCTCAGTGGGTTAAAGCCTCTGCCTTCAGCTCAGGTCATGATCTCAGGGTCCTGGGCTCTCTGCTCAGCAGGGAGCCTGCTTCCTCCTCTCTCTTTCTGCCTGCCTCTCTGCCTGCTTGTGATCTCTCTCTCTCTCAAATAAATAAATAAAATCTTTTTTAAAAAAATAAAAATGACACCAAAATCCACAACCAGCAAAATATCACAATTTTATTTTTTTAAGATCTTTTTTTTTTTTTTCAAATAATCTCTACATCCAATGTGGGGCTCAAACTTACAATCAATCCCAAGCTCCACTGACTGAGCCGGCTAGTTACCCAAGTGTCATAATTTTAAATAAGAGGACTTGCAATTTTGGAGTCCAACACGGGAAGAAAAAGCCATGCCCCCAAATACATATGTTTGTGTATCTTTTAATAGTTGATTTTTCCCTCCAGGACATTAAAGTGGTCGAGGAATTATTTAAAAATTGAAAAGTAGGGGCGCCTGGGTGGCTCAGTTGTTTAGGTGACTGCCTTCGGCTCAGGTCATGATCCCAGAGTCCTGGGATCAAGTCCTGCATCAGGCTCCCAGCTTCATGGGAGTCTGCTCCTCCCTCTGACCTGCTCTCTCTCACTCTCTCTCTCTCTGTCTCAAATAAATAAAATCTTTAAAAAAATTGAAAAGTAAGGGGCGCCTGGGTGGCTCAGTCATTTGAGCATCTGCCTTTAGCTCCTATCATGATCCCAAGGTCCTGGGATCGAGCCCTGTGTCAGACTCCCTGCCAAGAGGGAAGTTTATTTCTTCCTCTCACTCTGCCTCTTCCCCTGCCTGTGCTCAACTGTCTCTCTCTCTCTCTCAAATAAATGAATAAAATCCTTATAAATATTGAAAAGTATTAAAAATCACATTATTTGAAGTGTAAATATTTTACTTATACCAAAAAAAAACTATTATAATCTTACTTTCGCCGCTTTAGTGGAGGCAAACTCATCAGTAAGCCTTTTCAAAACTTCTGTAATGTATTCAGTATTAGGGTGGCCAATCACAGCCCCATGACCCCCCCACAACGTGCTACCGGCACATTCGGTCCCCAAGCAGGACCACTGCCCACGTGCACTCAGAGGCTGAACCACCCAAGCCTGCTGCCTCTCGAGGGACACCATCACGGCCATCTTTCTTCTTTGGACACTTTTGTATTTTTATTATATTGATTCCTAAGACAGAAGCAAAATGTCTCAAGTGTCCCCTAGGCCAAGGCAGTTTTTGCTGTCAAGCTTTTCCCTCCCCCTCTGGCTGTTTGCCCATTCTCTGGACGGCTTGGTACGTATCTTTCTAGTCTTGATTTCATATGTACTAATTTTATTGCACACAGCTCTCTTCAAGGAATCTCAGATCCTTTTTGGAAGTAGGTGAGGTAGAATCACTAACTGGGTGCTTTCCCAACATCCGGTCCATCTGCAAAAAGCATCAGAAGTGTTTGCAAATATATCTGGAACCAATCACTTCTCATGCATTTTTGCTACGACCCTTGGGACCTATGCCATCACCACGCACCATGGTCTGTCCCCTGGACAGGCAAGAGTCCCCTCCCCAAGCCTCCCTGTTTCTGACCTGCACTCTGCAGAAAACTGATTCTTTGAGGTCCCCATGAGATGGCGTTTTGGGAGCCATGCTTGTGGGTAGTCCCACTCACAATGATGCTGGGCTTGAGCGTGTAACCTCCTGGGACATCAGCAAGAGGCGTCTGCGTCAGCTCTTATCCTTCTGGATGGCTGCTTCCTGGTCTACAGCTGCCATGTAGGAAGCTGGAACAGATGCGGGGAGGGGGCAACTTTCTCTATAAAGGGTTATGTTGGGCTTCGTGGGCCTTACAGTCTCTGTTACAACTACTCAACTTGACCTTTGCAGCCTGAAAGCCACTGCTGACAATATGTGAACAAAGGGCCATAGTTGTGACCAATAAAACTTTATTTACAAAAACAGATTTGGCCCATGAGCCAGCTTGTCAACCACCAGGCAGGACCACCGAGCGATGAGAGGGTACAGGAGAGAGCCTGCAAGATGGGAGCCTGTACTTTGTTGAATGGTGTCCCCCAAAACGTCACATCCACCTGAAACCTATGAATATGACCTATTTGGAAATAGGGTCTTTATACATGCAATCAAATTAAAATTGGTCATAGTAGATGAGGGTGGGGCTTAAACCAACAGATACCAGACTTCTCACCATCACATGGAATCTGTTTCCTCATCGACCTTCCAGCCTCATGGCTTCCGCTTAGGGCCTGTTCTGTGTCTTTCTACCATTTGATTATTCTCTTTGTATATCCGGAGTCCATACTTGGCTGGCCAGTCACCCCTAGGCCATCAGGACATGCCCTTACCAGGCGGAGTTCTCAGGAGGGGGCAGTTTATCCCCCCTGCATCTTGGCTTGGCCCAGCTGGGCCAAATCCTGAGTCAGCCATTCCTGTGTGCAGCTGTCAGGCCCAGCTCTGATGACCTGGGACTTCACAGCTGCGTGTCCTTGCCGCCCTCATCGAGAAGCGAGCCTTCATTTTGGCATCAGCCCCTTAGGAGACCCGGTCAGCCAGTTATAAATCCGCCCAGTCTGCACTGCCCTTCTAGCCATGAGAATATTCTGACAGCCTCTAACACCTCTGAGCTGAAATCCATTCTGTCCTCGGCACTTTCCTAACTCACAGGAAGCAATCACACAAAGAATGAAAGAGGAGCCAGGGGACTCCAATGTAGGAGGTCCAGGAACTTCGCTTTTCAAGGAAACTGTAGAGGGTTTGTGGAAAATCGGAGTTTCTACCCTTTTATTTAGGAAATGCCAGCAAATGTCACCATGAGAATGAGGTTGGGGACATTTTGTAATTGGAACTCAAACTTCAATACAGTGTAACAGCTGCTCTGATTCTGCAAGCTGCTTTCTCCTTCCAGCTTCAAACTCCTTCTGGAGAGAATCCCAGGATCTAGCAGATAAGGAAGCCTTCCTGAGTCTTGTTTCTCAACGTGAAGCGGTTACAGTTAACTTCGGTGAGGGAGTTACAGTCCTGGGTAGATAATCCTAGTTAAGGGAAGGCTCCTTGAACTAAGTTCAGGGTTGTGGCAACTCATTAAAGACAAGGACAAGGTGAACTTCCTCTTGGAGGAGCGGGATGCCAAGCATTTGGGGGAAGAACTGGGCCCCCGGTGCCTCTGTTCACTGGCTGCGGGCTCCCCGCCTCTCTGTGCTTTGAGAACGGGGATGATCACACGGAACCTGCTCGTGGTCTTGTGGACACGGAAATGGGCCATACCTGGCAGGTAATATAACATCCATCTGTGAAAGGTGGAGGGAGAATTTCTCATCATCTTGTGGTCCTTGTGATGGCCCCGAGGAAGCTGTACTCTGGGTAAATCACAGGGGACCACTCCCTTCTGGAGGAAGAACTCAGCTCCTGCTTTTCCATCGGGAGCTCTCGCACTGTGTCCTCGGACCTCTCTTTCCTTTGCAGAGACTCGCAGTTGCAGTTCGGAGAGGGCCATCTGAGGGCTTTGCACTCCTCACCTCTAGAAATGCCACCGGCCCAGCTCACAGCCAGGAGCCCTCTGTGCGGGCCAACAAACAGGGTTTTTCGGCTTCCGATGCTACAGCTGCTTGGGCCTCCCTTCCAGGGACAACCTTAGGAACTGGGAGAGAAAGAGGGTGGGAACAGATAGGGATAAAAAGAATAGTGCCCCAGGGACCTGTTACAGCGGTTCTTAAAGATGTTGGTGTTGGCCAGTCTTCACTCAGCTTTGAGAAATGATTTCCACACTGATAAGAACCACCTGGAGCTATTAGGGTTCCAGACGGCCTCCTGAGTTGCTATTATTTCACCCATTTCAAAGATAAGGGAGTCGAAGCACAGAAGCACAGAGGATCCATCGGTATTCTTTCAAACCAAGCCTCCCCGCCCACCGCACTCTACTTTCTGAGCTCCTCCAAGAGGAACTCTGTTTGCGGGTGACCGCTCCTTGCTTCCCCAACTTCCTAGGCTTTTAAAATCTTTAGTCCCCTTCATCCTTATTCCTCTCCACTGCACACCCCTAGATAAATTCCCTCCTAGCAGGGACCATTTAAAAGCCATACCGTGCTCTGTCTTCCTAAATCCGTGTCTTGCCCAATCCTTCTTTCCTCCCACTGACTTTGTGAAGTCACCTCTGAAGAAGGCAGAGGAGGGGGCTGTTGACAGCAGAAAGCCGCAGGACGTACCCTCAAGGCCCCCACAAAGGGAGAGGGACATGCGGGTTTCTTTGTGAAGGACCGGAAAAGGATGGTAAGTTGTGAATCAATCAAATTTCTAGCAAAAACTGCAAGGGAAGAGTGGAATTTCCTTTTCTTTCTTTCTTTCTTTTTTAAGATTTTATTTATTTATTGTGCAGAGAGACACACAGCAAGAGAGGGAACATAAGCAGGGGCAGCAGGAGAGGGAGAAGCAGGCTTCCTGCTAAGCAGGGAACCCCACTCGGCTTGATCCCAGGACCCTGGGATCATGACCCGAGTCCAAGGCAGATGCTTAATGATTGAGCCACGCCAGTGCCCCTGGAATTTCTTTTTCATACTGAGTCAGAACTCATACATGTTGCCGGTGGAAGCTCATGGAGGTACAACATACTTACTTTGGAAAACAAAGCTGAAGATGCTTACGCCCATGACCCACATCTAGGTGTATGTGCAAAGTATCTAGATGCAAGGTACATATCCTTGCACTCGTGCTTAGGAGACATTTACAACAGGGTTCAGAGTAGCACTACTAGCACTAACAAGAAAAAAAGAACCAGGAAACCACCCAAAGGTACACTGATGAAGAAAAAAAAAAGTGTGATATTCATACAATGGAACACTACACAGCCTTGAAAATGAACCATCTACGATGGCGCTTATATATATCAGGTTGAGCCAAAAAAGGCTGTAAGCATACATACCATTCATACAAAGTTCAAAAAATATATAACAACTATAAAGAGAAGCAAGGGTACCATAAGCACAAGGATAGTTGATAAAGGATAGATAGAGGGAGCCAGAGGAGACACAGGGATGTTAATGGCATTGCTGATGTTCCATTTCTTAAGCTGGTGATGGATACACAGACATAAAGTTATTATTCTTTACAACAGATGCACTTTATGCGGTTTTTGGTATATGTGAAATACTTAGTAATAAACACAAAAGCCTCATAGTCTGTTATGAGGAGAGGCCATTCATTTAGAGCCCCTGATGGCCTCCTTTCTCCTCTGATCTCTTACCGCGCTTAGGCCCCTTGTCCAACACTGAAGTTTCCAATCAGGCTAGAGACTCATCTTCTGAAAGATCTATGCCCCTTTTCCAGCCAGCCAGCAGTTTCCAACCGGAAGTGCATATGTGGGCTACAGATAGAATCACCCAGGTAGGCCATAGACTGCTGCAGTTCACTTTCACTCAATCCTGGGGTCAGCAAATGTCTTCCGGGAGCTACATGTGCGTGGTCTTCTGATAATAGCACTGGATACTCATATCCCCTCCTTGCCCACCAGGAAGGTGAGGGCTTTTGATATGCCACTGCAAAAATTGCTTTGCTCTACAAGCATCCCGATCATGATAAATAACTAAATCCATGTAATAAGGCAAACACCCCTACACTGGACGGCAGATAAATATGAGCTCGGTGGGCTGCTAAGAAAGCCTCAGAAGCTCGGAAGACAGCAGCCTGTCTTTGGCAGCCTGTGGATTTGGGGAAAGATTTGAGGGCATCTCTACCAATCATTAACATTTGAGCTACAACTTGAGGTCCAAATGCTGGCTCAGGACGCCATGCTGTGGCCTCCAAGAATGTTGCAATGACTGCTGCGACCAGGTTCTGCATTTGATTTCCTGCTAGATTCACCGGGTCTGGCCAGGAAGCCTCCTCTTTCTTCTTTATCGCTCTAACCATGTTAATTGAAAATAAAAGAGATTGTTTTGGAGAACTTTCAGGACCACACCCTAGAACTGCTCTGAACAGGAGCAATATGTGTGTGATTTCCTTAGAGTTATAAAGCTTAGAAGCTGATTTAGCTGCTGAGTCATGGGGCTGGGATCTTGGTTTTAAGCAGTCTGAAACATCAGTGTATGGCTGGCAAAATTGCAAACTCTGCTTGCAAAAGTCACATAATTCCTTAGGAAACATTTTACAATTTCCTTGTTGCTTTAATTTAATCCAAAATTTCTTGCTTCTTAGCCAATAGGAAGCAAAATGCTGTGGACTGGATTGGCCCTCACTTTTACCAGTGCCTTGGAAACCTGACCCAGTAGCTCAAGGGATACAAATGTTAGGAGTGAAGCAAGAAAAGCAGTTTTTCCAGCTGACCAGGAGAAATAATAATTAAATTCAAATACACATTTGAGTCTCTCTCTGCAAGGCAATGCAGAAAATACAGAGATACACGACATTACTTTAGCTCTCAGATTTACGGACCAAGGGGAATGCTGACAAGTAAAAAAGTAGCCATGATAATAGAAAGCCCTTCCTTGGAAGGGGGGTTGTGCCGCAGAACTGCTTTAAAGGGGTAGGTAGCAGCTCCTTCTTGATCAGCAAGGTGAAAACACTGCACCCACCCCTTCCTGTTTTTCACTTGCTAGACTACCGCAAATTACTACCGGCTTTGAACTTTGAGAAATCCCCGGGGTCTGCGTGAAATTCCACTCCCAAATCGTGACATGCATGGTTCCCGGGAATCCGGGTGAGAAAGGAACACGAAGTCTGCTTTGCAGATGCAACATTAACAAGAGCTAGAGGCCGAATTAACCCTGGGGATGCTCGTGGAGAAGTGCCTGGCATGTAGGAAGTGCTCAAAAAGCATCAGCTCTAATGGAAAGAAAGTGAACTTCTTTGGCCACCTCGGCCCGATACCCATTGTCTAGCCGAGGCATAAGGACAAAAAGACCGGGTCACCCGGGCGAAGGCGGCCCGGGCGGAGCGCGCAGGCGCGGATGAGCACACATGGCCCCCGACACGCGGTCCTGCGGTCCCGCTGCAGACCCGGCCGCGGAGCGGGACCGAGGTGCGCGACCGCCAACGTTTTGAACGCGGGGGGGGGAGGGGGTCTTCCGCGCCGCTCTGTGGGGCGGGGCGGGCCAGGAACGGCGGGTCGCGAAGGTCGTCGCCAAGGTCGTGGGCCGGACGTGAGGCGCCGGAGCGACGCTGCGTGCGTGCAGGACTCGGAGTACGTGACGGAGCCCCGAACCCTCATGCCGGCCTCGCCACCCCGCCCCTCCCCGGGGCCCCGGCGCCCCGGCGCCGCAGACCCCGCTCGGCCTGGGGTTCAGGTCGGGGGGCGGGAACAGAGGGCGTCGGGGCAGGGACTCGCCCCCACCCCCACAGAGCCGCGGGGCAGTCGGGACCCCCCAGCCCCACTCCGCTCCACGTCCTCGGGTCGCCGCTCCCCCCTCCCGGCCGCGGCGGCCGCTGCAGCCCCGCCCCTTCCCGGGAGGGGCGGGCTCGAGTGACGGTGCACCGGGCCAATGGTGAGGCGGCGCGCCGGGGGCTAGTCGGGGGGGCGGGAAGTGGGCGGGCTCTCGGGGAGCTGGGCAGGAAGTCGGGGCAGGCGGCACGGAGACGAGCTTAGGGTACTCGCGGCGGCCGGACCTCAAGGCTTAACGCTCGTCCTCGGTGCTTGCAGCATCCCCTGCTTCTTTCCCGGGCAGCGCTATCCGGCGGCCAGGTAGGGACCCGGGGAAAGGCTGGGGGGCCGGCGCCCAGGCCTGCGGGGCCCTGCGCTTGGGACCGACGGGGATGTGGAAGGGGCGGGTCGGCACGTGCGAGCGGTGCTTCGCGGGAGAGGCAGGAGCTGATTAGCCCCGGATTACGGATTTAGCGGGACCTCAGCCCTGCTGGGAGCTTGGGAGCGCGGGCCTTCTGTGCAGCGGGCGCGGAGGGTGCAAGGGCTTGGGGAGGTAAAGAGGCCTAACTCCCCGTGCGCGCCAGAGCCATGCCTTCCCTAAAATGGAGGAGGGGCAGGGGCGGGAGAGATGCCCAGAAGCCGCGATCCCCTCCCCCCACCAGCAGCCCCCTGCGCCACGCTGGTGGCCCTCGGCCTGCGTTCGGGAGGCTGGTGACGGAATGGGCAGCTACGAATGAATGGGACTGCAGAGGGTGCTTATTCTTGAAGGAGAGACTGCGGCCGAGCGGTTGCGTAATTGAGAAAACCATCCCCGAGACCTCACCCTGGTTAGGCAGGAGCTGCTCGGCTCCCCAGTCTGGCCATTGGCAGTCGGCCCCCGAGCTGACATTAAAAGAACGTGTTTGGGGGAAACTTCTTGTTCGTTGTTTTTCCTGCAATGTGGTCTTTCCTTGACACGGTGTGGCCGGTGGGGGACGCCGCCCGGGACACGCCTAGGCCCTGACTGCTCCGTCCACAGGTGCCGCCCCGGGTCCGGAGTTCAGTCCAGGCAGATGAGCTGTGAACACTCTTGGTCAGGCCAACCCTTCTTATGAAACCCTAGTGACTTCAGGAATAGTTTGAATTTTGTTTTCACTCCCGGAAATAAATCACTTTGTCTTAATGTCACTGAAATTAAAAAGCGACATTTTAGGACAGCATGAGGACAAGGTGTAATAAAGATGTGTTTAAAAGTGCATCCAGGGGCGCCTGGGTGGCTCAGTCGTTAAGGATCTGCCTCTGGCTCTGGCCATGATCCCAGAGTCCTGGGATTAAGCCCCACATGGGGCTCCCTGCTCTGTAGGAAGCCTGTTTCTCCCTCTCCCACCCCCCTGCTTGTGTTCCCTCTCGCAGTTTCTCTGTCAAATAAGTATTTAAAAAATGAAAATTAAAAGTCAGTCTGTGGCGGCCTGGCGATAGGGGGAGACTGACTACAAAGGGACTGAAGGGGATTTTTTGGGTGGTGACAGTGATACACAGGCAGATAATTTGCCAAAACTCAAAATTAGTAAAACCTTAAAAGTAAAAAATACATTTAAATAAATTTGCCTCTTTGTAAGATAGATACTTTTTTATTGACTAATGAATAAAACTCCATTGTTACGTAGGCCACAAAGCCACAGAAGTGACTTCACTGTCTAATTTTGAAACTTATAAAAAAGAAAGATGCCATTTGCTGCTTCAGAACATTCCAGACAAGATACTGGAGAGGAGCCCAGCTGAACAATGGCCCTGAACACTAACCCAGTTCCGCTGGGCCGCTTTCAGTGCTCCGAGATCATTATTTCTTCCTTGGAAGCCCCTGGTGGGGAGGGTGGGTGAGAGGGCATTCTTTTGAGAACTTGGTATTTGCTCTTTGTAGCTGCAAGTGATTTTTTTTTTTTTTTTTTTTTGAGATGTTATCAAAGAAAGCCTCTTCCCTTCGAGGATAGAATCTTTAGTTTCAAATTACAACATTTTAGAATTCACTCTTTTTGAAGGGGTAAAATGCCTATTGAAAGAAATACTAATTAGATATTATTTTTGGTGTGTCCTGTCTTGCTGCAGATGCAAGGACTGTGAAATGTGGGAGGCCCAGAAATTGGCAGTAGCAGAGACCACAATGTACAAACCAATGTTTGTTAGGGTTTTTCTTTTTTTTTTTTTTTTAATATTTACAATGAATTCTAACCGTTCCACCTCAAACCAGATTTTCCTCCTTGGATCACCTTGAGGTTTTGTTTTGTTTTTTGTCCTGGATGGGTTTGCTTGTGACCTTCATGTCCCCTTGGACCTTACTTGGTCCCTTTCCATTCCCATGCCAACCCTCATTGGGAACTATTGACAATGACCTGTTCAGACTGCCTCTTCAGCCTTTCTGCCTGCCAACAGCACATTAATCTTCCCAGTTGATTTTGGTTCTCCCTGGCACACATGACCAGTCTGTCTTTGCTTATAGGACAGGCGCTGCACTAGTGGGTTTGAGACCCTGCATGGCTGGTCCGCAGGCTTTCCCCACTCTTGGCGGCCGCCTTGCATCCCGTATCTGTCCAGTGTTAATTCTGTCTAGTCCAGGAATCCTTGGAAGTGATGCTTTGAATGAATGACCCAAAGTTGCTTTATGGTTAACGGGAAGTATAAACTGTGTTTCCCCACAGAAAGTCACCATGTCTATTCTCAAGATCCACGCCAGAGAGATCTTTGACTCTCGTGGGAATCCCACTGTTGAGGTTGACCTCTACACCTCCAAAGGTATGTGCACCTTTGTTTCTGCACCTCCTCTGCCTTGCTCCATCATTTTAAAACTTAAGAACGACAGAGCCTTGGGCCAGAAAAGGCCTACTGTAAAAGCCTTTCCTTCCGATGTGCACGTGCTGGTAGGTTGTGGTTCCTGACCACAAGGAGGTGGGGAGGGCTGTGGGGCATGGGGTCCTTGTCCTGCTGTTGCTTGGTATTTCAAACAAAACCGCTTGGCTCCCGGGTCAATGAGGTCAGGAAGTAAGGTGACACCACCTCCCTAAAAGGGCCCATTACTAGTTTGCTTCGCAGCTGGCTCTGAGCAAACTAGCTGATCTGGTGTGACAGGCAGGAGTTTTCTCCCTGGAAAGGGAAAGGGGAAGGGAGTGCAGGTAGATGAAGAAGCATTCTCATTTTTGTCTCCAGAAGTTATTTATTTATTTGACAGAGACACAGCAAGAGAGGGAACACAAGCAAGGGGGAGTGGGAGAGGGAGAAGCATGCCTCTCGCCAAGCAGAGAACCCAATGTGGGGCTTGATCCTGGGATCATGACCTGAGCGGAAGGGAGACTTAATGACTGAGCCACCTAGGCGCCCCTAGAAGTCCTCCTTAAACCAAGGATTGGGAACAGTTCTTACACGTGGATGTTGGAACACTCCAGAGGCGCTTGTTTTCTCCCTGGCTCTAAGTCCCATCTGGGGGAGGGGGTTGCCCGATGTGAAACACAAAAATAAATAAAAACGGGGGCTCTTAAAAGCCTCCTCCTTGTATTAACCTCCAGCAGCGTCTTAGCTGTTGTCTAAGTGGATCTCGTTGGTGAGGTGGGAAAAGAAGCTTCAGGCAAAATCACCGCGTGGTGCTGAGCACACAGACCTGCCAGTCAGAGCTGAGTCACTGTGGAAGCGGCAGCCCTTCCCTTGTGGGCCTCCCCTCCCCCATTGCACAGGAAGAGAAGGTCCCTGGAGTCCAGGCATCACTGAGCCCTGCTGCGGTTGGCCCGGGCTTACTCACTGTAGTGAGTGCTCTGGGAGCAGCTTGCTTCGAGCATGTGCTTCGTGCCCAGGACCGTTGTTCTCAGAGGATGCTGGGAATTCCCTTACCAGATTGGCTTGCTTAGTCAGGGGGTGGAACTTTCCATTTGGCAAGTAGTGGACCTTAACCAACTATAAAAAAAGACTCAAGATACTAGAAGATTGTTGGGAAGGGGGCATTTCCTTTGAAACCCTTTAAAATGATCAAGGGCGCCCGGGTGGCTCAGTGGGTTAAAGCCTCTGCCTTGGCTCAGGTCATGATCTTGGGGTCCTGGGATCGAGGCCCACATTGGACTCTGCTCAGCAGGGAGCCTGCTTCCCCCTCTCTCTGCCTGCCTCTCTGCCTACTTGGGGTCTTTTTTTTTTTTTTTTTCCTATTTACTTCTTTTTTTTTTTTTTTTTAAAGATTTTATTTATTTGACAGAGAGAAACACAGCCAGAGAGGGAACACAAGCAGAGGGAGTGACAGAGGGAGAAGCAGGCTTCCCACTGAGCAGGGAGCCCGATGTGGGACTTGATCCCGGGTCTCCAGGATCATGACCTGAGCCGAAGGCAGTTGCTTAACCAACTGAGCCACCCAGGCGCCCCTCCAATTTACTTCTTAGAGCAGTTCCAGGCTCACAGCAAAATTGAGCGGAAGGGACGGAGAGCACGCCCCTCCCCCCATGCCCACACGTGTGCAGCCTCCGCCACCAGGACCAGGCGTTCCTTACAGTCAGACCTGCATTGACACATCACCCAGAGTCTAGTTCTGTTCAGGGCACTGGCTGTCATGCCTTCCTGGCCTCACCAGTGCCTGTGTCCAGACCACGCGTCCGGCTGCGCACCCAGGCGTAGTAACCGGCCCTTTGATTCACACTCCTGCTGCTTTTTCCCCTCTTTCCCCTCTTGGTCCACGTGCCTTCGCCTGCCCCCAACAGGAAATGCCTTACAGTTTCAAGTAGAGACTAGAGGCTGCCTTTGTTTCCTGCTCCCCTGAACCTGTCTGCTCTTGTAACCAGATCACCACAGTGCCTTTCTAGACTCCCGTCCAAGATGAGCCACATTCATGTCCCAGGATACAGGTCTAGCCAGATGGCTGCATTCCGTGTCCCTGAGATTGCACACAGCAGTGCTTCGTCATGTTCTAGTGTCACTAAATTCCTACCTTGATTAATCGTTTGTTTGTTGTTGGGTTTTTTTTTTTGTTTTTTTGTTTTTGTTTTTTTTTTAAGATTTTATTTATTTGACAGAAACACAGCCAGAGAGGGAACACAAGCAGGGGGAGTGAGAGAGGGAGAAGCAGGCTTCCCACTGAGCAGGGAGCCCGATGTGGGGCTCGATTCTGGGTCTCTGGGATCATGACCTGAGCCAAAGGCAGTTGCCCAACCAACTGAGCCACCCAGGCGCCCCATTGATTACTCTTTTTTATAGCTCACAATGTTTTATTGATTACATGTTTGCAACGATAGTCTCTTGGATGTATTTGGTTAAATGATGTATTAAATGAATTTCCCTGCAACAGCTACTGGAAAATCTTTGTCTTTCCTTTGGGCGATGCTGCTGGGAGCTCATTAGAGATGGAGATACAAAGTCTTAGATGCCCCCTCCCCCACCCCGTTTCAGAACCTGTATTTTGAAGCGCCTGGGTAGCTTGGTTGAGCGACTGCCTTCAGCTCAGATCATGATCCCAGGGACTCAGGATCAAGCCCCACATCAGGCTCCCTGCTCAGCAGGAAGCCTGCTTCTCCCTCTCTCACTCCTCCTGCTTGTGTTCCCTCTCTTGCTGTGTTTCTCTCTGTCAAATAAAAATAAAACCTTTAAGAACCTGTATTTTAGCAAGAATGCCAGGTGATAATGTGTGCGCGTTAACATTTGAGAAGCTCAAAAAAAAAAAAAATTTTTTGAGAAGCTCTGTTTGAAAACCTTTTCTTTAAACTACAGAAATCTTCCAGCTTTGCCTTGGGGTCTGCACTAGAGACTTGTACCAGTGTTAAAGGCAGGGGAACTGGACTGTCTGAATCTCCCAGTTGGTGGAGGGAAGTGGCAGTGTTTCCTAAGAGATGCCATCTGCCAGAGGGCGGGACTCGGGTCCGGGTTGAACTGTGTTTCTCAATCACGGCTCTTTCCCCCCACCTCCCGCAACATCCAGGTCTCTTCAGAGCTGCTGTGCCCAGTGGGGCCTCCACTGGTATCTACGAGGCCCTTGAGCTCCGGGACAATGACAAGACCCGCTACATGGGGAAAGGTAAGAATCGGACCCCCGGCCGTCTCCCTGGAGCATAGCTGCTTGCCTCTTCTGCGCCTGTTTCCCACTCTCCGTGTGCCTTGTACTCAGGGCAGCACCTCACGGGGCCTACGGAGTTGATGGTGAGCTGGTACACAGACAGCTGGGAGAGTTGGCCCGATCGATTCCAGCCTTCCTAAACCAATAACCTCGGGGGCACATGTTTTTAATGCTTGCTTCTCTTGTGATTTGTCTCCCATCTGGAAAACTGGATGGGCCAGGGAACCTCAGGATAAGGAGACGTGTTAGCTAATATGAACCGGGAGCCCTGGCATGCTCCCAGTCTCCCAGGGTGTCGTCTCAGGAGAGTATCTGGAAGGTCTGGCCCATGGCTCACCGACAAATAGTCCCAGTAGTTTTATCTTTCTGGTGATGGATTCCCAGAGGCAGCCCTCTGGCCAAGCCAGCGTCTGCTGGGCCCCGTGCAGGTGGACTTGTTACTGGTTTTGCAGTGCTCACCTCTCTGTAGACGGAATATGTGTGGCCGGATTACAGAAAAGCAGATGGGCCAGACCAGGCGTTCTCAACAGGGGCAGTGTTGACCCAGGAGTAGAAATTGCTTCTTGGGGGAGGCAAAAATATCCTAGGATTTTTACCATGATTTAGGGACAGTGTATCTCCCACATTACATTTTCTGAGGAGGGTGCTGATTAGGGGAAAAGTCTAAAAAAAGACTGGCGGGGAGGGGCAGTGGTGAAGTGAGCTGGGGAAGCCCTGGCCTGGCAAGGCAGTTTCCCCCATGGGTTTCCACTGCCCACAGCCCCGGGCGAGTACTGGTCTGAAGCCCGCTTGTGCCTCCCCTGGACTGTCAGGAGGGTGAACTCGTCCTGCGACTCTCCTGCCTTCCTGTCTCCTCTCTCTGTCTCTCACTCCCTGTCCTTCACAGCCTGTTCTCTTCTGAGTCTGTCTTTTTTCCTTCTCCGTCAATCTCTACTGGTCAGGTGTCTCCAGACCCGTTAAGTATATTAATGAGTTCCTGGCACCAGCCCTGTGCACGCAGGTGAGACCTCGGACATCCTGTAGTTTCTGTGGCTGGTATTCGCAGTGCATGGTCTGGCCAACTAACCCCCCTTCAGACATTCTGAGATGGTTGCTCTGTGTGTGCTTTAATCCTTGGGGGTCCTAGGTAAGAGCACTCAGACTGGGCCAGAAAGTACCCCGATCCTGGGGGGACAGAGAAATAGGGATTTGAAAGTGGTCCCATTTAAGGTCTTTGGGGTGGGCTTCTGGACATTTGGGTTAGCGTCATTGGTGGTTCGCTCAAAGCTGCTCAAGCCTGTTTTTCGTTAATGTCGGTAATTTGATATGATTGTTCCTTCTAGGTGTCTCAAAGGCTGTTGAGCACATCAATAAAACTATTGCACCTGCCCTGGTTAGCAAGGTAGGACCTACCTCCTGAAAACTAATGTATTAATGCCTTCAGAGCGTCTCCCAGGCCAGTGGGCTTTCCTGGTTATGGAAGAGCTTATTCTGAGAGCTAAAGAAGCCGGTCGGATTCCCTGTCGTGCATGAGAATGATCTCAGCCTTTCTAATCCAGCCGTGCCTGCATGTCCACATCTAACAGTGATTGAAATTGGAACAAAGCAACGGGAGACCGTCTCGTGGCCTTGATTTTCCCCTCCAACCGTCTTGACCTTGGAGAAGTTAAGATCCAAATTTTA
Organism: Spilogale gracilis; assembly: GCA_004023965.1. Taxonomy (NCBI): domain Eukaryota; kingdom Metazoa; phylum Chordata; class Mammalia; order Carnivora; family Mephitidae; genus Spilogale; species Spilogale gracilis. The sequence goes on from PITA01023960.1 coordinate 18,772, forward strand.
AGAGTTACTCTTGGGCATGGAACACAGTATCCATGGTGACCTGACTATTTTTCATGAACTATTGGAATTATTTACTGTATTTTTACTGACTTTTTTTTTTTTTAACAGAGGAGCTCTGGTTAAATAAAATCTTAACTTGGAGAGTAGAGCTGCTGTGTGTGAAGTGGGAGGAGGACCAGACAGCCCAGAGTTGGCCCGAATCCCTCCTGTATACCGGCGGCAGATGGGCTCCCCTGTGGTCTCACCCCAGCGGGCTCGCCTTGGCCTGCCCTTGTGGCGCTCAGTAATTGGCCCCCGATGGTGTCTCGCTGCTCTGTGAGCTCGTGCTCCGCACTCGTCTGCTGGGCCCCTCCTCACACCCTGTGCCTCGGTGCCCTTACCTGGCGTGACTAACACAGTGAGCAGGGCTTTCCTGAACATTTTTCTTCCCTTGGGGGAAGCACTTCTTCAGACAAACTCTTGATGAGGGTTTGCCTCAAACCATCATACTCGGATGGTGGCTGACTTTGACTGGATGAGCTTTGTCGGTAAAGCCAAAAGTGTCAAATTACTGATATGGCGTGATGGAGTTCTGGATGGGTTTGTTTGTTTGTTCGTTTTTTGGTCTTCAAAGAACTTTATAAATAAAGTAATTACACTGTTAGGGTCAGGTGTGGAGGTTTTAAAGTCATGCTGACTTTCAGTAAATTTCTTCGAGTCAGTTTTTAAGACACCCAAAGGGGCGGGTAGTTAGGGGTTTTAGTTTTGTTAGTATGTTCCACGCCCAACATGGGTCCCAACTCAGGGCTTAGACTTCATTACTTTATACTCTGACCAGAAATATGCCTTTTGAGCAGACGCCAAACATTTTGCTTGGTGATTCTGGGCAGCCTGCCAGAGTCCTATCCACCGTGAGGTGATGAAGTATACCGTCACTGAGAACCGCTGAGACCGGTGGTCATGTCACCAACCTTCGAGGAGCACAGCTCGTTTGCATGAACAGAGTTCTTGTCTATTGTCCCCCCAACATCCCACTACTCTGTAGCGCTGCCTTTGCGTCGGGTGGTTCTGCCTACATGGGGTGTGACTTTGGGGCCCCTGGGTAGGCTGGCTCTGTGACGCTGGGACCGGGCCTTCTGCATTTCAAGGTCAGTTCCCTGGTGCTTGGAGGGATGCCAACTATGGGAGAGCGAGGAAACACAGCGTCGTGTCTCCCGTTTTCTCTCTCGATTCCTCCCCGCCTGCCCTTTCTTGGCCTGCCAAGCGCATAACATAGAAGCGATTCGGACTTTGCTCGGTTCCAGAGTTACCTGGGTTCCCTCACTGGAGCGCAAAGGTCCCGTGAAGGGGGTGACAGCATGCCCCCCTTCCCCAAGTGACTGACTGTCTCTCCTCCCCACAGAAAGTGAACGTCGTGGAGCAGGAGAAGATTGACAGACTGATGATCGAGATGGACGGGACAGAAAATAAATGTAAGCTGCAGGGGGTGGCGTGTGCTGGCTCCGACCCTCGGGGGGTTTTCGGGGCCCTTCGCCTCACCTGAATGAACCACAGTCTTACAAACCTTAGGAGCGGTGCCAGGCAACAGCATCTGTGTAGGCTCACTCAGAAGAGGCCCGTGCTTTAGAGTTGTGGAATTTGCCAGAGTTCCATAGACCAGAGAAAGGGCTTTCTCTTACGGGGGGAAAACGGTTGAGTCCCCGTGGGCTGTCGCGTTTCTGGGTCGGATACGGGGAGCGGATGCGGTCGGGACAGGAAAGGCCCCGAATAAGTCCAGGGCGCCCTCCGGTGTGGGGGTGCTGGCCAGAAGGCCGGGAGTGAGAAGTACCTCAACTTAATTGTTGTGTTGCAGCTAAATTTGGTGCGAATGCCATTCTGGGCGTGTCCCTGGCTGTCTGCAAGGCGGGGGCTGTGGAGAAGGGGGTGCCCCTGTACCGCCACATCGCTGACTTGGCTGGCAATGCTGAAGTCATCCTGCCGGTCCCGGTGAGTGCCTGGAGCCTCCCGTGTGAGGAGTTGGGGCTATTGGCTTTTTCGGGGGGGCGGGGGGGACCTGAGCGCTCCCTCATCTTGGTCCTTGGGTGCAGGACCCCTGCCACTTGCTAGACGTGCCCTTGAGCAGGGAGCTCGGCCCCCCGGTACCCCACATCTCTTCCTGCTGGCCTTGTTGGGATGGCTGTGCCCTGAAGCAGTAGCCAGTCCTCGGTGCTGGCTGCGGGAGGGGGCCGCGGGCCAGGACTCCCGGGGCCAGACGGACGTGTTTCTCCCTGTCTGTCCCTAGGCTTTCAATGTCATCAACGGTGGCTCTCACGCTGGCAACAAGCTGGCCATGCAGGAGTTCATGATCCTGCCTGTCGGCGCTGCCAACTTCCGGGAAGCCATGCGCATTGGAGCCGAGGTCTACCACAACCTGAAGAACGTCATCAAGGAGAAATACGGAAAAGATGCCACCAATGTGGGGGATGAAGGCGGGTTTGCGCCTAACATCCTGGAGAACAAAGAAGGTAAAGGCTCCGGGGTGGGGGCTCTCCCCATGTTCCGCAGCTCAGCCCTCGCTCTCACCCAAGTACCTGCAAGTGGAGGTCTGGGGAGGGCTGTGCGAACTAGCACTTAATCTTTAAAAATAACGAGGAATTTTCATATTTGATTTCTGAGTGGCCTGGTTCATTAAACTTGGTGATTAGGTGCAGGGAGGCAGTTTACTTTCTTGCCATTTTTTTTCTTTTTTTTTCTTTTTTTTTTTTTAAGATTTTATGTATTTACTTGAAAGGAAGAGCATGGGCTAGTGGGGAGGGTCAGCAGAGGGGGACATGCAGACCTCCCACTGAGCAGGGATTCCCCGGCCATGAGCTCCATCCCAGGATCCCCAGATCGTGACTTGAGCCCAAGTCAGATGCCACAGTGAGTGAGCCACACAGGCACCCGTGTCCTTGCCGTTCTTGCATCACCTCGCGGTGGCAGAGGTTTGAAGTCTGCTCTGTGCTCAGCAGATGCCATCTGTCTGGTCTGCGACTGTCACCCCTCAGCTCATTCCCCCTCGGGGACACTTGCATGGAGCCATCTGGCCTGGAGTCTGTAGGCACCGAGTTAAGTGTAAAAGCTGAGTCGGACACAAAGTCTCAGGTGAAGAAGCGGCTGAGCTCTTTGGTGGAGAAGGAAAGGAGGGTTTAACCACAACTTCTGTTGCCTTCAGGGCAACTAGTGAAAGAAGTCTGTCCTGTGCCCTGGGTCAGTCACGGGAAATGCCGATACTCGGCCATTTTGACAGAAAAATGCCCCTTTCATGTGATTTAGTGTGATGTGGAACAGGTGCCGCGTGTCTCTGTCCCCTTCTGTACGGGCACCACTGCCACGTGAGGCAGACCTGAGCCTGGGCTGGGGACAGCGGGCCCAGAGGCAGGGCCTCTCCCTCCTCACGCTGCCCTCCTGGGCTCCTGGTCCACCGGCTCCCCTTGGATCCCAGCTCAGCTTCTCCGGGGCAGCTGATCTCAGCTGGTTGCTGTAGCTATAGTAGTCTCAGCCGGCACAGCTGCTCCTAGATGCTAAATTTGGGAGCATTTGTCAGTGAGAAAGCCTCTGAGCCTAGACTCAATTTCCCACCTGGCTGTCTGTTGGGGGCCCTGACCAGCAGTCCGATGCAGAAAAAAAGCACCGGAATCGTGGAAGCGATGGCTGGGGCCAGAGCCCTTTTGGTCTTTCTGTTAGGGTGTCCGCTGGGCAGCTGTTGAAGGGCGCTCTTCCCCCTCCCTGCCTGGTTCCAACCCTGTCGCCTCCCCCCGCCAGCTCTGGAGCTGCTCAAGAACGCCATCGGGAAGGCCGGCTACACCGACAAGGTGGTCATCGGCATGGACGTGGCCGCCTCGGAGTTCTTCCGGTCGGGCAAGTATGACCTGGACTTCAAGTCCCCCGATGACCCCAGCAGGTACATCTCGCCCGATGAGCTGGCCAACCTGTACAAGTCCTTCATCAAGGACTACCCAGGTGAGTGCTCGCTGGCCCCGTGCGGTAGGTCATGCTGTCACTGTCCCAGCAAGCCCCCAAGTGGAGGACAGCCCTGGCTCCAGCACACGGGGGCAGAGAGCAAGCCTTGGGAACCGATGCCCTGGGGGTGAGGCTCCCGGTGAGCTGGCGCACCTCTGGGCGTTGCCTGCCACGCACAGGGTAGAGACTGTTGATACTATCCTTGGGGCGAGGCTGCGGCACAGAGTGAGTGAGTAGTTTGCCCAGGGGCGCTCAACACATGATAGAGCCAGAATCAGACTGGGAAGTCTAAGTCCCCATGTTGAGAGGCAGAGTTCGAGAAGGTACCTGAGATGGGGCTGCTCTTAGCCTCATGAGCCCATGGCTGTTTCTGTTCTCACTGGCACAAGACATAAGCCACGTTGGACGGAGCCGTATCCCTCCCGCTCGACATACCTAGGGGCTAGGATTGCAGGTGACTGGTGGGCAGGCAGAGTTTGTAGGCCAGTCCTGTCCTGTGGGGGCGAGGGGTGAGGCCAGGCGAGGGGGTGCGGGTTGCCGGTGGCCTAGGGGGTGCAACTCACTGACCAGACATGGCTCTCCTTTCCCCAGTGGTGTCCATCGAAGACCCATTTGACCAGGATGACTGGGAAGCCTGGCAGAAGTTCACTGCCAGTGCCGGCATCCAGGTGGTGGGGGATGACCTCACCGTGACCAACCCGAAGCGGATTTCCAAGGCCGTGGGCGAGAAATCATGCAACTGCCTCCTGCTGAAGGTGAACCAGATCGGCTCCGTGACCGAGTCTCTGCAGGCGTAAGTGCCCTCGGGGGTCAACCATAGTGAAATGAGGGGCTGAACCCGTCTGCCGGGGTTGGGGCGGGCCTCCTGGCAAGGGCTGTCTCGGAGCTCCCAGCTCCCAGGGGGCTTCTAAAGTAAGCAGTGGCACCGGGGGGCCTGGGGTGTTGGGCAGCTGTGGCCCAGTCCTGACCGCTCCGCGGTTCTAGACTCGTGACGTAATCTTGCGTGGAGAGTATCAGTCACAGGCATGGTCAGGGGAGGCAAGTCTCTCCCCTCAGGGGCTGAACCCTGAATTTTAAATGTGACCTAGAGGCTGAGAAGGTCCACAGGGCTCTACAAGTAGAGAAGAAGGTGAGGATTATTGTCCCCAAGAGAGCTTCGTGGTGGCTGCTGGCTCTAAGCCCTCTGCTGGCGTCCTCCGGGGGGGGAAGGGGTGTTAAGGCCTGGCATCAGGAGGGCCCAATGGGGCGGAAGTGCCGTCCCACCACCACAGCTATCTGGGTTGTTGGCTGACTTCCAGGTGCAAGCTGGCCCAGTCCAACGGCTGGGGCGTCATGGTGTCACATCGCTCTGGGGAGACCGAAGATACCTTCATCGCTGACCTGGTGGTGGGACTTTGCACTGGGCAGGTAAAGAGCTGCTTGACTCTTCTCTGACGTCAGCTTCCCGGACACGGTACTGGGTGGGGTGGAGGTCCTGGGTGCCCCTCAGCCCCTCCTTCCTGCCCGAGATGCTGACGAGTGTTTAATGTCCACAAAAAGTATACGTTGACCTTTCTTTTCCCCTTTCAGATCAAGACAGGGGCACCTTGCCGATCAGAGCGCTTGGCCAAGTACAACCAGATCCTCAGGTAAAGAGGAAGCCGCCCTGCGCTGGGAGCTCCTGGCTCTGGGGGTGGGGTGCAGATGTGGGGCGGGGCCCAGCCTGAGCAGCGGTGGGCTGGGTGGGCTTAGGGCAGCCAGGTAGAGAACCTAGGGCACCTTGCAGCGTGGCCTGGAAGCTGGAGCCTGAGCCAGACCGTGCTGTGCTGCCATCTCTTGGTGGAAGAGGGAAAAGATTCCCCTGTAGATAACCAATCCTAGAATTTTTAGAGCTACAAGAGAGCCTTCGTGAATACCTAATTTAGCACCCATGTTTGGATGCTAGGGCTTGGAGAGGAAGGGTAACAGGTGGGGTCCCACTAGAACCCAGTGCCTCTGGATGTTCTGTTCTCACCCCCCCCCCTTTTTTTTTAAGATTGGTGTATTTGTCAGTGGGCGGGGCACAAACAAAGCCTCAGGAAGAGGGAGAAGCGGGTTCCCTGCTGAGCAAGGACTCTTGGGCGGGACTGGATCCCAAAACTCTGGGACCATGACCTGAGCCAAAGGCAAATGCTTAACTGACTGAGCTTCCCAGGCGCCCCATTCTGGTCCCATCTTACCATTAATGGATCCTTTGGGAAGCTCCTGATAGAGAGAGTTGCCTCTTTTTTTGGTTCCTTTTTCCAGTCTTTCAGGAAAAGGAACGTCCCTTTCATGTTCCTCTTTCCTTCACCCTCAACTAGTAGGACATCCCTGCCCCGTCATGCACATGCCGCAGCCGTCTGCACTGCTGTGGGGCTTATCTTCGGACACCTGCGCTTCCTCCTCTACTGGAGAATTTGAAGCACATTCCAGCTGTAGGATTTCATCTATGATTACCTTAGTCTGTGTCTCAGAGAAACATTTACGAAGCACCACCATCGTGCCATGAGAGTGCCCGGGACTCATAGTTGTTCTGGGACGGCCACACCGCGTACTCGTGTGTCTGCTCTCCCTGGACAGGGCACTGGGGTGCAGATAGACAGACGAGCGCCCCCTCCCCTGTCCCCGTGCCACATCTCAAAGAAACTGAGTTGTCCTTGTGTTTAAAAAAATGTTTTTCTTATATTCCAAGAAATAGCAGTTCTGACCTTCTAGTTTGTATGGGGGCAGGGGAAGTCAGGGAAGGAGAACGGACAGCAGATGGCTCACTTGCTGGGGAGCCGCCGGCTCCAAGCAGCCACACTGAGGGGAGGCTGGGCCTCTGTCCCTGCTGGGGGGGCGGGGCAGGGAGACATGGGCCTTGGGAATGGGCATGACTTCTCTTCCCCTCTCCCTGCCTCTCTCTCTCAGAATTGAAGAGGAACTGGGTAGCAAGGCTAAGTTCGCCGGCAGAAACTTCAGAAACCCCCTCGCCAAGTAGACTCCAGGCGGTGCACCCCAAGTCCTGCGGTCCTGAGTTGGCTCATTAGACCTCTGCTTCCCCCTTCCCGGGCAGCTTAAGGCCCCCAGCCGAGACTGGCTAGGGCCTCTGCTAGTTAACTGCCCTCTCCTCTCCCTGTGCTGTTCTCACTGCTTCCTTAGCACTGCTGCAGAAGCCAGACTTGACCATCTGGAATCCTGCCGGAAACCCTAGCTCTGTAATCCTGAGATTGGCCCAAATCATTGTTTTCTCACCTCGCTCCCACCCAGTGTCTGGAGCCAAGTCTGTCTACATTATAATCTCGAGGCGTCCGCAGGCGAGATCCCCAGTGGTTCTGTGTGCAGAATAAAAAGCCCTCAGTGACCCATAGGAATGCTGTGTGTGTATAAGACAGTCTGGGTCTGTGTGTTGAATGTTCACGGAGCGCTGCTGGGGGTGTGGGCCTGGAAGAGGCGGAGGCTTTATGTCATCACCGAAAGGGACAAGCGGTGCCTGGCTGGCTCAGTCTATAGAGTGCACGACTTTTTTTTTCTAATTCTTTTTTTCTTTTAAGATTTATTTCTTTGAGGGGCGCCTGGGTGGCTCAGTTGGTTAGTCCACTGCCTTCGGCTCAGGTCATGATCCTGGAGACCCGGGATCGAGCCCCACATCGGGCTCCCTGCTTGGCGGGAAGCCTGCTTCTCCCTCTCTCACTCCCTCTGCTTGTGTTCCCTCTCCAGCTGTGTTTCTCTCTGTCAAATAAATAAATAAATAAAAATCTTTTAAGATTTATTTCTTTGAGAGAGTGAGTAGGGGGAGCGGCGGCCGGAGAGGGAGAGAAGCTCAAGCAGACTTCCTGCTCAACACCGAGCCTGATGTGGGGCTCGATCCCACGACCTATGAGATCATGGCTGGAGCTGAAACCAAGAGTGAGAGACTTCACTCACTGAAGGACCCAGGCACCCCTGAACACATGACTCTTGATCTTGCGGTCGTAAGTTCAAGCCCCATGTTAGGTGTAGAGATCACTTAAATAGAATCTTTTAGAAGGGCGGAGGAGAGGGGTGGAAACCAGAAGTCTAGGACACTTAATAAGTCCTTGGGCAGAGCAGGTGAGGAAAAGGGGAAGGGGCCATGTTGGATCTTCCTGCAGAAGTGGGGTCAGTCACAGGAGGCAGAGGCTGATTTAAGGTTCAGACTTACTGGGGAGAAAATGCAGCGCAAATACAGATGATCGTGGGCCCCCGTCATTATCCAAACAGGAAGGCCTGCCAGACTGCAGCCGACCGTCCTGGGCGGGCTGGCTTGGGGCTTCCCAGTTCCTGGGGGAAGCACGTGAAAGGATGGTTAAAAGGGAGCAATGAACCCCCTGCAGATTCCTACAATTTAATTCCATTCTTCATTTTCACTAATGTCAAGTGCACAAAGGCCACATGGAGTGATGGCCCCCGCTGTACAGGGGTGCCCGTAGGTGAGCTTCACGGAAAGCCCTGCCTCAGAGCAGCGAGCACTGTGGGTGAGGCAGCACGGTACCCAGGAGCGAGGGGCGAAGTACTGTGCTTGCCACCTGCCCCTTGGAGGGGTTTGCT
>PITA01023961.1:0-27141 GCA_004023965.1 Spilogale gracilis
GTGTTCTCAGGGAATAGGGAGGCCCAAGGAGAGGGAGAGAGATATTGGAATGGCCAGTCAGTGGAGCAGTTAGAACACACAGAACAATCACTGGTTAAGTTCACTGTCTTACACAGGTGGGGTTCATGGCGCCCCAAATCAATGACAATAGGAACATCAAAGATCACTGATCACAGATTACCATAAAAAATATAATCACAATGGAAAAGTTTGAAATATTATGAGAATTACCAAAATACTACAGAGACATGAAGTGAGCAAATGCTGTTGGGAAAATGGCACCTATAGACTTGCTGAAGCAAGGTCACCACAAACTTTCAATCTGTACCAAAAAAAAAAAAAAAAGCACATCCGTGAGTGCAATAAAGCAAAGCACAATAAAACAAGGTATGCCTATAAATTTAACTCCTCTGTTTTTTGTGTTTTTTTTTTTTTAATTTTTTCCTCTTCCCAGCCTTCCTAAAAATCAACTCCTCTGTTTTTTGGGGTTTTTTTTTAAAAGACAGAGGGCCCCACAGGCAAAGAGTGGATGAAGTCCCAACTCACTCTTCACCTGGGCCTCTAAGGCCTCTCTGGTGTGACAGTTCTGTGGGACTCCAGTGCCCTTATTTCTGCACTTTTCTTTGCTCACCATCTACGCATCAGCCCTAGGAAGCTCTAGATCCAGCTTGGGCCACCAGTAAGGGCAACCATTGGGGCCCACCATGGTGTTCAAAACCACTCCAAACTATCTCCCAGGTGCCAGTAAAAGCTTCCTGAAGGTTAAGTTGCCCCCACCCGTTTTTGTTTTGTTTTTTTTTTAAAGATTTTATGTATTTATTTGACAGAGAGAGCGATCACAAATGGGCAGAGAGGTAGGCAGAGAAAGAGATGGAAGCAGGTTTCCGGCTGAGCAGAGACCCCAACGTGGGACTCGATCCCAGGACCCTGAGATCATGACCCAAGCCAAAGGCAGAGGCTTAACCCTCTGAGCCACCCAGACACCTTGTCCCCCACCTTTTTTTTTTTTTTTTTTTTTTGTGCAAGTGCTTAGCAGAAGAGCAGTTCATAATAAAACCTGGGCTCACAATAAACCCCTCACTTCCCCTCTCTGTGACCTTCAAAGGCCTTCCTTGTACTCGAAGGGTAGGCCCCTTGTCCAGACCCTGAGCATCAATTATTTCAGAAAATGTTTACTAAACATGAAAGCAGTATAGTGCAGTTAAGGCCTCCTGGCCTGCCAACAGGCCAAAGAGGGGTTCTGGGGCAGCACGTGGCTGACCATTCTCTGGCTGGAGAAGGGGCAACACAGTCTCGGCCTGGATGTCAGAACATCTCTGGCTCAGGCCTACAGAGCTGCCAGGTGACTCCAATCAGCTCCTTTGGCACCTCATCCTTGCCAGGCCCTAGCAACACTGAGCAAAACCATCAAAAGCACTACCACAAGGATCCCTGCTATGGGAGCCAGGAAAAGAGAACCTTCCCAAGGAAATGAGATGGGAGCAGAGTATTAGGAGAGGAAGGGGATCACTGGTCAGAGAATGATGCAGGGAGATTCCAGGTCAAGAGATCAGCTTTAGCAAAGGAGCAGACAGACTAATCTCCCGGCATGGGCAGTCACAGATACTGGCTGGTGGGATTCCCAGCAGAAGGATCCCAGGCTGCCCAGCCTGGGCTCTGAACAACCCTAGATCCACAGCTGCCTTCTACGTAACCGACAGGCCGGCAGCCGCTGCCTGCCTGTGAACTCACAGCAGGGCTGGGCACTGCAGTTTGGATGTTCAAATATGGGAGAAAGAAATTCCAGAAACCAAACATGATTGTCCTACATACTTCCCCACCATCAAACAGCAAATGCAAAAGAAAGACAATCTCCAGGATCCCCCCAGGCGATTCCCATGTGAAGCTGTGTCAGCCTGCAGGAATCCCTCTGCAGATGGCAAACAGATTCAGGGGATCACAGTGCTGTTATCTCCTTCTGAGGGGTGCTGCAACCCCCAGCTCAGCTCTGGGGCACAAGCTTTGAGAGGGAAAGGCATGATGCACTAAAGCTGATCCGGAGAAGCAATCAGATGGAGGAGGTCCTTAAAACCACATCAGAGGAAGGACAGCTGACAGCCCTAGAGGTATTCCTCTTGGAGAACAGAGATGTGAGAAAAGCTGACCTCTTAAAGAGAGAGGAAGAGAGATTACCTTGCTGTTCGCACCCATCCGGACCATCTCGTCCTGCAGTTACCACATCATTGTGAAACCACCTGCTTGTAAATCCTCACCCCTCCTGAAAACCACAGCTCCCTCAATGGAGCCTGGGCTTGAGTCACTTCTGAGGCAACAGCAACTTAACCCATGGCCAGGACACAGCAAATGCTGAACTGAAAACAGAAATGATAGGAAAGCCTATTGTGGCTCAAGAAAGGGAAGTGCTTTCTAACAATCCCCGTTACCTAAAGCAGGCCTGGAGGTCTGGGAGGAAGCTTCCTGGCAGGGAAGCGTCTGGAAGCAACAGAATACCTTCATGCTAGTAGGACTAAATGGCCTCCTGAGGTTCCTTCCAATTCTAGGACCCCGCCTCCTGACGCACTGAGGGGAGCCACAAGGAGAGATACACTGTTGTGGCCCGGCACACACATCCAGTCACTGTAGTGGAAACCCTCACAGTCCCATGAAGTAACTATTATGGAGGAATCTGAGGCCCAGGAAGTCTCAACAACTTGCCAAAGCCCTAAAACCAGTAGGAGGTAGAAGTGGATGGCAAATGAAGACCACCAGGCTACACACTAAGGCTGAGAGAGAACATCTGCCCCCCTTGCCATACAGACGGCAGCTCCAGCCCTTTGCAGTTGGTGGCTCTCCAAGGTAAGAATATTAACTGGCTTCATCTCAGCCTGATGCCAAAACTTTTCAAAAGCATTTTTACATCCATGAACCCAAGAGTTCTATGCCACCATACCCAGCTCTAAGGAAACAGAGCTGGTCTAGAGCCATCTGTCCCGTGGAAACCTAGGGGCTGCTCTCTCCTCCTAGACCCCAACCAATAACACAAGATGCTATGGCAAGGGGCTGGGCTGAGCCTTCAACAACGAACTGGACAAGGGCAAGCGAGGGGGCAGTGTGGGGCAGCAGAGGGGAAAGGGCATTCCAGACAGAGGAAACAGCAGGAGAAAAGGCAGAGAAGCAAGAAGTATGTGGAGAATCATAAGCAGTTTGGGTTGCCAGAACATAAAACTTCAAATTGAACAGTGGAAGGACACTGTGATCTGCTAAAGTGTGAAGGACTTTGAATGCCATGCTAAGGAAAGTGAGCTTGATTTATCCTGAGGGCAGTAAGGAGCCACTGAAGGGTTTTAGGCAGACCAGTGATAAGGGCAAACCTTTACATTAAAGAACTTCATTGTGGTAACCCTACAGGAGGCTGAGCTGCCGGTAATGAGACTGGAGGGCAGAAAGGCCATGTGGACTAAAGCAGGGAGAGACATGCTGGTCTCAGTACCTCAAGCCTCCTCTATCATAATTCCCGGGCAGTGCCAAACTTTCCATTTTCTGGGCTCCCCCATCCAGCTCTCGCTGCAGGGACCCAGGCCTGCTCTACAGGCTACTCATTTTGTGGAGCCTCCCACACATCGCTCTTTAATGATATGACTCTAGGGAGGAGGACTGCTAAAAATTATACTTACTGCATGCCAGACACTATGCTGGGTCCTACTACCTCAGTTGCGCAACCAACAGCACTGGAAAGAAGGTTACAATCGGTAGCCTCATTTTGCAGATGAGGAAACTGCCAGAGGTCATCCAGCTACTACTAAAGGGAGGATCTGAACAGACTTCTACCCGATGGCAGAGACTGCTCCGTTGACCATTGCCAAGGAGGGTGGGAGGGATGAGTCCCGTGTCTCGGGCTTCTGCAAGGACCCCCGAGAAAACAGCGGGTGGAAAATAATGGGTGGGTCCCCCAGCCACAATCGCCAAAGAGAGGCTGGAAGTACGAAGCCTGACCCCAAACAAAGGAATCAGGACAGGCCCTGCCCTCGGCAGCCTTCAGCTGCGAGGAGACAAATGAGGGCACGGACCAGAGAGCTCCAACTGCAAAGACAGAAAAAGCCCGCAGCGAAGCTGAGGCCGCAGGGAAGGGGCGGGGCTCGGACGCAGAGACCACTCTGGGGCGGGGCTTGCACGGGGCGGGACTCTGTGGACCGGACCAAGTCTAGCACCTGCGGGACCCCGTGAGGGGGCGGGTCGCGAGAGGGCGGGGCTCCGAGAGGGGCGGAGCCAGAGCTGGGCTTGCGACCCACAAACTCGTTAGGTTACCTCCCCACGATTGGACCCGACCCTCGTTCCATACCCTGGCTCCAGCAGGGCTGATCCGGAATCTCGATGGTGTAGTCCAGCTCAGCCGAGGCCATGGTGAAGGCGCCAACCCCCAGCACGGGCCTCCGCCGGAACTCCCGCTCGCGCGCCCGCGCCTCACCCAGGAGCCTCCTGGGCGCCGCCCAATCACCACCCATCTCTCCGTCCTGCCCAATCCCTGAGCCGCGCTCTGTGACCTCCGGTCCTAGCAACCGACAAGTCTCTCTCCGAGCCTCTCACCGCACCCCCCCCCGGTTCGGCCCTAGCAACCATGCCCCACCCCGTTGTAGCCCTGCTTCACAGCCATTGGATGCTTCTCTTGATCTGTGTCAGGTATTGGTCACCCGGGACGCCGCTCGGGAAGAGTCCCCACCCTCCCATGTAGGTAAGAGGGTCTGCGGGAGATTTGCGGTATTCTGGAAATGGAAAGGTTTCGCTTTTCCACCGTGTCTTATCCTGCGGGGTGAACGGCAGTGTCCTTTGACTTACATCATCTTATATCTCTACCGCCCTTTACCAGACGCAGCTCCGAGGGCTGGAGGTAGAAAAACGTACAGAACGGCGTAGGGGACCGGTGCCAGCCCATCCTCCGCCCAGTGGGTTGAGGCATGTTCTGGCTGGTGGGGTGAGTGGTAGACATGGAGTGGTGTCTTCAGGGGAAGACTCTAGAGAATGTTCTGTTCGTGGAGGACACAAAGGGGCTAGAGAGTAGTTTTCTTGCATTTATCCATGTATTTAGCAAGTATTTACTAAGCACCTATTATTAGGTGAGCTCGCTGTAGTGAAGATTAAGCTTTTGGCCATGACTTCTGTAAGTCTTAAAAGGAGAGGGGGAGAAACCAGATATGAACCAACTCTAATTCTGTGTGAGGTATAAATACTACAGAAGAATAGGCCCTAAGGATTTTAGGGCCTCAGAAAGAGTTGGAGAGGCATTTATGACAATGCAGATGTGTCCTGAGCTGGGCCCTGAAAGACTTGTGGAGATATGGAAGACAAAGGACTCCTTGCAGGATCTGAACTAGCGGAAACAGAGATGAGTGCCAGAAATTTTGAGCATAGAAAGAGAAAGAGAGAGAGAGAGAGAGAGAGAGAGAGAGAAAGAAAGAAAGAAAGAAAGAGAAATTTTGAGCATCTTCTGGCTAGAGGAGATCCAAATGTGAGAGTACATTTGGAAGAACAGTTAGGATCTTGGCGGGTCTTTGATTTCAAGCTCAGCTTTGAGCTTATGGGTAAATGATAAAAATTTTCCAGTGTGTTTTATACCTATGAGCACAAGAGCTCAGACTTTATCCTGAGGATAGTGGAGAGTCACTGAAGGGCTTTAAGCAAAGGAATAATGATCAGCTTTGCATTTTACAAAGATCAATGCAGGGTTCCTGGGTGGCTCAGTGGGTTAAAGCCTCTGCCTTCGGTTCAGATCATGATCTCAGGGTCCTGGGATCGAGGCCCGCGTAGGGCTCTCTGCTCCTGGGATCGAGACCCGCATAGGGCTCTCTGCTCAGCAGGGAGCCTGCTCTCTCCTCTCTCTCTGCCTACTTGTGAGCTCTCTCTCTGTCAAATAAATAAATAAAATCTTAAAAAAAAAGATCAATGCAGAGAATGGGTTGGGAATTGGGAGGAGGGAGACTAATTAGGAACTTGTTTCAGTAATGGGAAAAGGTTATGGTGGCCTGAAGAGTGGAGAGGTGGCAGGAATAAAGAGGAGGGGATGGATTCCTTAGACACATATGAACTAAAAAGAACTGGACTTGATGCCTGGTGGGGCAAGTAGGAGAAATGAAGAATGACTTCTAAATTCCTGGCTTGAGCAAACAGAAAGAAGAGGTAGCAGGGTTTTTAGGGGAGAGTAAGTTCTGGGTCTGATGAGTTTGAGATGCCAGTGGGACATTGAGGTGGAAGTGTTCAGGAGGCTGGAATATGCCTGAGTGGAGCTGGCAAGCTGGAAATAGAAACGTGAAGGTCTGTAGTGCCTTATAGACATCCGCCACACCAGTGGATAGATGTTTTGGGCTTCCCAGAAAGTATAAATAGGAGTAAGAAGAGAAGGCCTATGAGAGAGCCCTGAGAAACCCCCCAGTCTGAGGGTCTACAAGGAAGATGAGCCTGCAAAGTTAATTGAGAGGAAGTGTCCAGAATGGTTAAGATAGTCAGTGGTAGACCGTGGTGTTTCAGAAGGCACGGCAGGAAAGTGCTGAAGGCTGATGACTAATCAAATAAAATAAGGTCTGAAAAAAAAAATCCAGTGTATTTAGAAAGAAGGAAGTTGTTGGTAACCTTTGCAAATGCAGTTTCTGTGGAGAGATGGGAACAGAGGTCAAATTACAGTGAGTTGAGAAGCGGGTGGGAAGATGAGGAAGTGAAGACTGTACAATATACTTTCAAGACGTTTAACTCTTTCGGAGAAAAAAAGAGGACAATAACTGGAAGGAGATAAAAGTTTTTATTCAGATGACAGAAGTGCTGTTGGCATGAACCCTGCAAAAGGAAAAAAGATAAAGTGACAGAGAAAAGGCAATAATTGAGAGAGTAGCACCCTCAGAAAAGGAATAAGGTCGGGAATTCAAAGTATTAGTGGAGAAATTCACCTAGAAAAGCAGAGGGACACTCGCATTATGACAAAAAGGAAGTATGTGAGATCTGTATATTATAGTAGGTTTGGTGGCAGGAAGTTGAGGAAATTCTCGTTTGCTGGTTTCTATTTTCTCTGTGAAATGCGGACATGATATCAGCCCGTGAGATGGTGTGCAAGGTCTGAGAAGAGCAGAGAAGGATTGAACTAGCCTCAGTGAGTGAAAAATGGGAGCAGGATGACTGAGGCAGCGGACAGATTTCTGGGCAGTTATGAGGTTGTTGACCAGTCACTGTCCCAGCAGTGGTCTACGTGGTCGTGGAAGAGGTATTTTTCCCCCAACAGTATGCAGGCGTCTAGTGGTGGGAGCAGAGAGCTTAGCTGAATTTGGGTTTCATCAGGCAGGTGAAATGGAAGGACCAAGGACAAGGAAGTGGATGATCCCAGCAAAATGTTGAGATGATAGAGCTTAGAACCTAAACTGCCTAACAGTGTAAAAGTGTTAAGGACTGGGGGTCCCAGTGAAGTCAGAGAACACGTATCTTGGAAAGAGTTGAATGAGAGAGGTGTGATCAGAAAGTAAAATAATGAAGTTTGAGTAGTTCCAGGTGATGACAAAGTTCAGGGTGTAGCCATGGGAATGGGTGGCTGGAGTGAAATACAGGACAGTCAAGATGTTGACATGGCCAGCCCCCCTAGAGGAAGGCAGGACTTGAGGAGGGAAAGGGATGCTTTTGAGCTACGTACCAAAGTTCTAGATGAATTAAGGACATTGTTCTGGAGTCTGTAGGTGGTGTGAGGAGGGGTAATGGTCAATACAACAGAGTGGCATGAGCCTCAAAGTAGTAAGGACTTTTACAGGAAAGAGGTGGAAAAGGAACTGGGTTGGGCTTTGGTGAGTAGACACTAGCCCCCCACTGCCAGTCATGAGACCTTTGGGGTATAAGAGTACAAGCAGCCTCCACCAGGGAAGGCTCTGTGTAAGTGGCACCCGGGGTAGAGCCAACTTTGGGGGCAGGCTGAGGTGAGGCAGAGCAGCTGTGGAGAAGCTAAGGGTGGAGGAGACTGCTGGTTGGGAACAAAGGCTTTTGAGGGCAGAGTATGTAGGCTGAGAAGGAAAGAAGGGTAGGAAATCAGGTCAGGGAGGGTGAAGCACAGAGCAGTGCAGGGCAGGGCTCAGGAGAACGTGATTAGAAAGATGATGGTTGACCTAGAGAGTTAACGTTTTGTGAGGAGAAGGCAGAAATGATCTGAGAGGAAAAGTGGGTTTTGGGAAGAGAGGGAGGGTAGGTCTGGGAAGAGGATGGAGGGAAAGGCAACTGTGAGGAAAAGATGGGGCACCTGGAGTCTGTAGGAAAGCAATGGGTGGCTGGAAGGATCTCTGAAGAAGGAATGAGGGTGGAAGCAGAAAGAAGGGACTCTATGAGAAGGAAGTGACCAGTTGTAGTGCATGTGCTGGGGGTAGACGTAAGGGCCAGGACACCCTCTAGCTGGGCCTGAGTCAGAAGGAGAATGTTTCTTTCTCTCTCTTTCCAAATGCGGAGCTGAGAGTGAGGAGTTGGGATTGGAGCCTGGTAGAGAAGGCCTCTGTCCCATTCTGCAGGTGGAGCCTGCGGGAACAGAGGACAGTGACTGCCTTGTCTCTGAGGCCATCTGGGGACAGGAAGCCAGTCTGGCAGCCCATGACCTGGAGGCTTCTTGCTTTTAGAAATGTGTCTTTGATTTAGGGTGAAAAAAGTCCTCAGAAACTTTATTTAGAAGCGAGACCAAGTGACCTTTTGGTTTTGAATACCTCTTCTCTCTTGTCACTAAAGACTTGACTTCAGTACAGTAGCTGGGGATTTTGAGATTTTGTGATTTTAGTTTCCCTGCATGAGGAAGAACCATTTGTCTGCTATAGAAATGATTTATGGATGAGTCCAGATTTATTCATCACCTCTGAAAATGGAGAGGAAATTAAAAACAATGAGTCCACTCTGGGCTGAAGACAAAGTAGGTTTGTCATTCTTGCAGAAGATTTTGCCAAGGTTAAAAGGCTACAAACAAACCAATTTGGACCACGGTTCCTAATCCAGACTTTAATTTCATGTGCTTTGATTTTTCAGACCATTTTCTCTCCATGGTAATATAATGGCTATTTTAATTGGCTGCCACTTACAGAGAGATTCCAATAAGCATGATGGCATACGGCTATTTTTCTGTGGCATTCCATGTGTGCTCCAGTTCTTATGATCAAGCTGGTGAGGCTGACTTTTACTGCATGCTGCACGCCGTGATCAGTTGACTATAAATTAAATCCTCTTTTCCAAAAGCCATTTTCCATTAGTGCTAATTTGTTTGCTTCTCATTTCCACCGATCATTAGAGTCTCTGGTTGTGAGCACCAAATTGGAAATAATTTCCTTGACGTTTCAAAAAAAATTCTCCCCTTCTTGAATGCCATTTGGCTGCAGCTAAAGAACATTATGGTTTGCAGAGGAACAGTTCACTCCAATTACAATTTAACTGACCGTTCATGGCACTGAATCCCTGTCCTTAGTGTCCAGAGATGACACCGCTGCTGACTTTGCTAGTCCCTGTCATAGCTGTAAAATGCCTCATAGATTCTGCACTAGCCTTCTTGGATAGAGATTCTGCCACTCTGCCCATGGCGGCTTTGGGAAGTTGGTATTTTTATGGACCTACATATCACGGACATTCAGATATAACCATCCAAACAGGGGCTGGCTGACTCTCATCTATTCACCCAGCAGGCATTTATTAAGCATCTTTTGTGCCAGGCACTATGCCAGACCCTGGAGACACAAAGACAGGGAAGACCAACCCCTGCCCTTGAGGAACTCACACTCCAATGACATGGAGGGTTAAGTTTTACAGCAGCGTAGGGGAAGAGGTGGCATAGATGGGACCACAGAACCAATAGCCCCCAGTTGTCTTGGCGAATTAGCCAAAGGGCACAAAGGAAGCTGGCCATTCCTTTTGGTAGAGCAGCCCTGAGATTCAGAGGGCTCTGGAAGGGCCTGGGCAGGTGAAAGTGAGATGCGGTTAGCCTGGGGCCAAGTTTGAAGGGCCTTGTGTGCCACACAGTGTTTAGACTTTATCCTGTAGGCCAGTGGGAGAAATTGGGTGGTGAAGAAGGGAAGAGGGATAGAAGCTTGAGGGAAGGACAATCAATTTATGTATTGATTTTGGTTGGTGAAAATTAAGCAGGTGTTTCAGGGGAGTCAGAAAGATGGAAGATGGAGGGGCAGACTCACATACATGGAAGGGCTGGGTGCTGACCTGGCAGGGTAGAGAAGGGAGGTGCACCTGATGGGCCCTATTTTCTGTGTGAGGTAGGAAGTTGGTCAGCTGGGCATCCTTGATTCCTCCCCCACTTTCATCCTCCACTGCCAGTCACCAGGTCCTGCTGCTTCTCTCTTCTCCAGCAATATGTGGCATTTCTGCTTCTCTCCAGCCCTACTGTCACCACCACCTTTTGCCTTGATTAGAGAAACAGCTTCCTAGCTGGTGCCCCGCTTCCAGTCTCGCCCCCTTACGGTCATCTTTCTACGCTGCAGTCAAGAGGCTATTTCTAGAACAAAGTCTCTTCTTGTCACCCTTGACTTAAAACCCTTCAGTACTTTCACATGGCCCTGGGGATCACGTGCAGACCCTGCAGCACAGCCCACACAGCCCTTCATTCTCTGGCCTCTGCCTGTTTTATACCTTGCCATTTCCACCCTCAGATAGAAACACCCTCTGGCTGTTCTGAGCAATCTCAGCCATGAAAATAGGAGCTAAGCTTTATGTGAGGTGGTCTGTTGGCCCCGTGAGGTATCATCACCTCTCCTCAGGTAAGAAAACAGAAGCCTAGAGAGGTTAGGAACTTTGCGTCAGGTCACACAGCCGGGCGATGGGCAATCATGGAGCTCTGGAGTCTGTGTTCCTAACCATAAACCATAGCCCTATACCGCCTCCCACTTGCAATTCTTTAAATATGCCTCACAGTTTCTCATCTCTAACCCTTTGTGTATTTTATTTCCTCTACCTGAAAGACCGTTTCATCACTTCTTCCCATGGCTGGCTACAGTTTGGCCTGGACGGCATCTCTCTGGAATGCCTTCTGGAGCAGCCACTACCTCACTACCCAAACCGCAGCTGGGTTAGATTCCCACATGTCCTGTGCTTACCCCCATGGTAGCACTTAGCGCACTATTGTCCCTGAAGAGTCTAGAGGACTCTATGCCACCTCCAAACTGTTTTTTCCACATGTATCCCTAGAGGCCTAGCATTAGCATAAGGATGGGACACACTTGTCTGCCACTATTTGTTGAATTTCACGTTTAATGGAATTGCTGACAGTGAGACTGGAGGTCAGGCAGAGAGACTCCTAATTGTGTTTGAGGCAACTTACTGAGGCCTTCATGCAACGCAATAGGACCAGAGGCCCAAGATGGGGAGGAGGGAGGCTGCTGCTAGAGACACAGGCCAGCCAAGAGAAGCGGTCCAGGTGCAGAGGCATCAAGGAGGCAAGCATTCTGAGCAGGAGGAATGCCTGTGGCAGCAGCAGGACAAGTGAGCGAAAGACCGAACCATCCTCATTGAACTGAGTGATGAGGAGGTTAGAGACGCTATGTGATGAGAGTGGAGTGAGGGGGATGGGTGGCGAGGGTTCGGGAAAAACCAAACCTCAGTGGGTTGAGGAGAGACTGGGAGAACAGGAAAGAGTGTGTAGGTTTTTAAGAATTTTTTCTGTGAAGTGAGAAAACCAGAGAGATGACTGGAGGGGAATGTGGGGTTGAGGTAAATGGGGTTTGTATTCATTTTTTGTTTATTTTTGTTTTAGGCGAGACAAGAATTAAGTACATTAGTGAGAAAAATGCCTAAATAAAAGAGAACGGTTGAGCATACAAAAGAGGAGGGAGCAGTGGCTGGAGTGAGGGTCCTAAGGAGGCAGGATGGGTGCAGAGCCCTCGGAGGGAGGAAGGAAGACGGGAGGACAGGTGTGGGTACAGATCACATGGGAAGAATGAAGAGGACTGTGAGGACATTCTTGCCTCGTGGCTTTTTGTTAAACCCGAGAGTAGATGGAAGGGTGAGGAGCTGCGGATTGCAGATGTCACAGGCCAGTCACAACGTTTAGCGTGTGCTGGGTTGGTTGGAAGTGTAGGTTCAAGGTCATTGGAGTCTAGATTTTGGGCCTCTCCTACCTGCTCCAACACATCCTGGGATTTACTCCATCAGAGCACTTTCAGCTTTTCATTAAAATCACCAGGTTGCCTTTCTCTCCTGCCAGCACTGTGGGAGTACCTTGAGGGCAAAGCCTCTGCTTGTCATGTTAAGCAGTCCCACTTGAGCAGTGCTGGGCTACTTGGCACCCAGGACATCTGTTTAATTAATTACTGTGTGGAGTTAAGGAAATTAAAGTGCTCATTATGAGCACACTGCATGTGTGAGTTTAAATAACACTTGTGGAACACCCTTTGGGAGCCAGGGACGATCCTAGTCCCCCAGATTGCAAAGATGGAAACTGTTGATGTTGAAACCACCCGGTGGCGCTTGGGGGAACAGAAAGACTGGGGCCCAAGCCATCATGAGCATGAGGGAGTGGCCGGTAAATGAGCACCGAGACACAGCAGAGGAGGGAGGAAGGAGGTTTGAGCTAGAGGAAAAGAAATGATTTGATATGGGGAATTTAGTAACCGGTTTGTAAAACCTGTTTGTGACAGCCTCCTCTTAATTCCCATTGGAAGCAGTGACAAGAGGCAGTGGGGGTTGGGTGGGGGGGTGGGAAGGGAGGTCAGATTTCAGTTGTGGCAGAATTTAGACAGATGTTCTCTGGGCTGAGATGTTTGAAGCTCTATCTTCAGGGTAATGAGGAACAACTGAAGAGTTTGAAGCAGGGAAATCTGTCAAATTTCCATTTGTTTAAGATTTATTTATTTGAGAATACACATGATGTACATGCAAACATGGGGGAGGGACAGAGGGAGGGAGAGAATCTCAAGCAGGCTCCCTGCTGAGCACAGAGCCCAACATGGGGCTCAAACCCAGGACCCTGAGATCATGACCTGAGCCAAAATCAAGAATCAGATGCTTAACCAACTGAACTACCCAGGCGCTCCAGAGACTTAGGATTTGAAGAGTGTGAAATATAAGGATGAAGACTTCCACTCGTCCTTCAGATACAGGCATCCAGACCTCAGGAGGAAGGCCCAGGCTGACAGTATGGGTTTAGGAGTCCCAAAACCTACATTGTAATACAAAGTAGTGGGATCGAAGATTACAAAGGTGAGAAGACAACTGAAAACAGAACGGAGCTACAAAAGAGCCTGAGGAGAATCCAGTGAGGGGCAGAAGCAGGAGAGCATGAGGTCAGGAAAGAAATGTTCAGAGAGTCATCCACAATCGATCAGAGGCGAAGCAAGATGGGACTGCAAGTTAGCCACAGAATCTGACAACAAGAGGTCATTGGTGACATTTTGGAACACAGGGGAGAGCAGAATCAGTGCTTTGGGTTTAATGGACAGAACCTGGACTCTGGAGTTTTATACAATCTGAGTGCAGTTTCTGTTTCCACACTTGTTTAGCTGTGAGATGGTCAATAAATGCACAGACCTCTCTAAACCTTAGTTTTTACATCTGAAAACTGGAGACAATTATAACTACCTCCTCGGGAACTTAAGAAAAATAAAACAAATAATGTTCCTAAGATATATTCTATGTGACTAGCTCTTATAAGCACATAAGGTGCCCCTTATATTTGGTAGTCAAGAGGAAGCTCAGATACAAAATTTACCCCGCAACTCCCTCCTTAAATTGACACATTTCTTTCCTTTTCCCACTGTTTTCTTCTTCTTAATTCGTTTTAAAATTTTCCTTAGTGGTTGTTCGGTTTGGTTTTTTGAGGGGGTTTGTAATCCTCATCAAGTCTTATTTTATAGATGAAAGACCTAAATGTGAGACAGGAATCCATCAAAATCCTAGAGGAGAACACAGGCAGCAACCTCTTTGACCTCAGCCGTAGCAACTTCTTGCTAGACACGTCTCCAAAAACAAGGGAAACAAAGGCAAAAATGAATTATTAGGACTTCATCCAGATAAAAAAACTTTTGCACAGCAAAGGAAACACTAGACAAAAACCAAAAGACAACTGACAGAATGGGAGAAGATATTTGCAAATGTCTTATCAGATTAAGGACTAATATCCAAAATCTATAAAGTACTTATCAAACTCAACACCCAAAGAATAAATAATCCAGTCAAGAAATGGGCAGAAGACATAGACATTTCTCTTCAGAAGACATGCAAAGATGTAGTATGTATATACAATGGACTATTACTCAGCCATCAAAAAAATGAGATCTTGCCATTTGCAATGATATGGATGGGACTAGAGGGTATTATGCTAAGCGAAACAGTCAACCAGAGAAAGACAATTATATGATGATGAAGCCTACATCCTGTGTCATGGCAGCCCCAGCCCCTCCCCCACCTCCACTCCCAGAATGCTGGGCGCCATACCCACCCCCATCCTCTCACCACACCTCACCCCCAGAAAGTAGACAAGTCCTGAAAGAACCCCAGGAGGCAGAAAAAGCCCTCTAATGAGTGACATTTATGTGTTCTTCAATGAAAAGACTAGTCACTGCCTGATAAAGAAATTTCCAGGGGCGCCTGGGTGGCTCAGTTGTTGGGCATCTGCCTTTCGCTCAGGTCATGATCCTGGAGTCCCTGGATCGAGCCCCACATCGGGCTCCCTGGTCTGTGGGAGGCCTTCTTCGCCCTCTCCCACTCCTCCTGCTTGTGTTCCCTCTCTCTCTGTCAAATAAATAAAATCTTAAAAAAAAACAAGAAAGAAAGAAAGAAAAAAGAAATTTCCAAAACCCAAAGGACAAAACACCTGATCAAAAGAGCCCCTCAAGGGCCCAGAATACTAAGTGAAAAAGATCTGCAACAAGACATACCATCCTACCATTTCAGAAAAGGATTTAAAAGCATCGAGAATGAACAAACAAGCTATAGTCCACAGCACACAAATCAGAATGACATCAGACTTCTCAACCAGCAACACTGAGGAGGCTCAATCCAAGGGAAGTTTATTCCTAACATGGAATTATATACCCAACCCATATAACACAAGGTCAATACACTTTGAGACTTTTGAGGACATACACAAGAAAGTAATTTTCATTTCTTAGGAAACTACTGAGGAATGTGCTTCGACAAAACAAGAGAACAAACCAAAAAGGAAGAGCTAGGTCCAGGAAATAGGACATTCAGCAGAGAACACCAGCAAAAGGAAATCAGAGAACAACATTTGTGTGCCAGGCTTGGGAAAGCAACCTGTCCCAACTAAAGCAGAAAGACCCAACAAAGAGTTCACCGGGGAAATTGATCAGTTAGGGATCGAACATTTGGAAAAATGACTATGTGTCTTGAGCATTTGGAAGAAAATCGCTCTAGGTACTCAGAAATCTAAACAATCGAAAAAAGAAACAATGATGCACCCAGGTAAAGCCCAATCTATGAGAGAGAAAAGGCAATAGTAGCTTACAGCTTGAGTGAGCAGTTTGTCCATGATGTGAACACCGACTATCGATCTGACTGTGAATTTTGGAGAAGTAGGTTGTGAGGATGAGGGGAGAAAAAAATGGAAGTGAGAAGCTAATTCAAGTGTCAGCGTAAGATATAGATACAGTCTCAAGCAGGTTGAGTTAAGTAAGAGGGTAATCCGGGGATAGACTTGGGAGACTTGGGTGGGGACGGGGGGCGGGGTGCGCTTCAACAACATCAGCTGTTTCTCTCAGGCTCTGGAGGTTCTAATCAAGGTGTCAGGTCAGGGGGCGCCTGGGTGGCTCAGTTGGTTAAGCGACTGCCTTCGGCTCAGGTCATGATCCGGGAGTCCCGGGATTGAGCCCCGCATCAGGCTCCCTGCTCGGCGGGAGGCCTGCTTCTCCCTCTCTCACTCCCCCTGCTTGTGTTCCCGCTCTCGTTTCTCTCTGTCAAATAAATAAATAATATTAAAAAAAACAAAAAACAAAAAACAAAAACGTGTCAGATCAAGCGATTGCAGGACTGCCTCTCTCCCTGACTCCCAGTCTGACTCCAGATCTCATGGAGCCCCTCTACCACAAAATCCGGGTCTCCCCCAGGGCCCCCCAGCAGTGCCTCACCGCACCTCACACCGTGCCAACATGACAGGCCTGCCTCCCTACGACTTCTCAAGCCGCCATCTGTGGTTTCCTTTCCCTGTTAAGAAAAGCGTAAGATAGGGAAGACCCAAGGACACAGAGGCAGGCCATAATGGGGAGCACCCAGCTGAAATTTCCCACCCTCCGATGTCCTAGAATTGGGCAGGTCTCTGACAGCACTTTAAATTTCCATCCTAGAGAGAGCCCACCCATGGCAGCAAGGCGTGGAGGGTGGGGACAGCCAGGTGGGCACAGGGAGCTTTCCTGCCTTATAAAGCTAATGGTGGTGTTTCAGTTCCTCTTCGCTTGGGTCCAGAACAACCATTCATCCCCATTTTTCTTAAGGCCGGTTTGGCTGTTGAAGGTGGCCATGGCCTCTGAAAGTTATTCTTAGACTTGGGTTTATAATGTCATTCACAGTGATTGATACCTGATCCTATGAGGGATCTTGGTCATTTTTGTGTTTGGGTTCATCCACAGTCATTCACCAGGCTGTTAAGGCTGACAGGATTTTGTGGTTGTCTCCACCCCCGAGGCTACGTGAATGCCCTTCCCGGGAGCACATATGCAGTGTCCTCTGGGGACTAGAGGAGGCTGGTGTGTGTGTCTGTCTGTCTCTGTGCGCCTCAGATTATTGCTTCCTAATAAAATTCTGATAGCTGGGCGCCATCAATATCTCAAATACATGTGAGGAAACGTTAATTTAGAATCAATTTTAGGATGTTTCAGACTGTAAAGTCCTTTTAACTAGATCTCTGGCGAAGATGTAGAAGCACTTTATGGGACTGTAAATTTCATGTTGAACAATCTTCATGAAATACACATCTCCCCTACACACAAGCTGTTCCCTCCATATCAATCATGGCCCCTGCAAGTAATGTTTCACAAATATTCTGTAAATCACAGAAAACCCCATGGTAATGTGAAATATGACTTTCACTTGTCTGTTAGACAAAAGAATCACACATGCCTCTCTCCCATCAACACTAACATTTGTTATGGATAATAACACTTTCAATCACAACTATTTTTGGAAAACGGGTTTATTTTAAACCTTCCCTCCCCCACTGAAAACACTCTCCCAAGGACACAGACTCCTACAAACCACAGCCCATTAATCCAACTATGGAATAGAAACTTTTTCTTCGTACTAACTTTTTTTTTAAGTTGTTTTTAAGAGAGTTAGTATAAAAGCCGAAGGCACAAGGTTAAGGAGTGTTTTTCCTTAGCTGATTGATATGAGAAGGGCCAGGTTTCGAAAGACCCCCAACCTCTGGCCCTGGGTGAAGTAAGGGGTGAAAGGGACCCAGGTTATTAGCAAGCACCTTCATTTAAGCTGGTCCTTTTAGTTGCTGGCAGCAGCAGAGGATCCAAGAAGCTAAAACATTGGCTCTTAAATGTCAAGTAGATGTTCACCACCTTGCTATTCTTTTTGTTTTTTTTAAGATTTTATTTATTTGACAGAGAGAAACACAGGCAGAGAGGGAACACAAGCAGGGGCAGTGAGAGAGGGAGAAGCAGGCTTCCCGCCGAGCAGGCAGCCCGATGTGGGGCTCGATCCCGGGTCTCCAGGATCATGACCCGAGCCGAAGGCAGTCGCCTAACCAACTGAGCCACCCAGGCGTCCCATCCCACCTTGCTATTCTTAATGTCATTACAGCACAGCTAAATCCTCTCTGTTCAAGGAGATGATCAGTTCTCGTGGTTTATTTTGAATGTCACAACATCTACGTGGGTGACAGAGGCTCACCCCGCCTCCAGCCGAATGCTGGAAAAGCAAACCCCGTAGAGTAACTTATGGGACTTGCATGGTTCTAAATATTAGGTGACCTGTCTGTTTTCCCTCCCTCTGTAGCCAACTTCAGGACTGACTGACCATGACTTCTATAAAGGAGCAGGCAGCAATTAGCCGCCTCTTGAGTTTTCTACAGGATTGGGACAACGCTGGCAAAGCCGCAAGGAATCACATCCTTGACAATTTCATCAAGACCAGCCAAGGCAAGACCTCTCCTGAACTGGAGCAGAAGTTTTCCCAGGGAGCCAGTTTGTTCCTGGTTCGCCTGACCACATGGCTTAGACTCATGTATCCTTTGCTGAACAGAAATAAGTTGGGCACTCTGGAATGAAGGAATGAAGGAATGAAGGTTATTGGGACATCTCTTCTCTTGATTCTCCCTGAAACTATAGATCAGGACATCTGGTGACCAGAGTAACATCCACAAAGTCAAGAACTCCCTCACTTCCTATCTTCCCTACCCATATGTGTATACTCATTTTCACCCCACTCCTGCTCAGATGTGATGTGGGTATTCCTTCTCTCCAGGATTAATCCTCTGTCTGTCCTCAGAGTCTTTATTCTTTCTCTCTGATGGCCTTCACTTTTGCCTCCTTACCAACCTTTTCATCGGCATTTACATATGCTCAAATCTCTTCTACCTTAAAAAATTAAATCAAATCCCCATCTCAACCAGTATTCCACCTAGCTTCTGCCCTTCATGGTGAAGCTTCCTGAAAAGGTTATTGACTTTCCCTGTCTATGCTGCTTCACCTCCCTTTTCTCCTCTGTCCACAGCAGTCTGACTTCTGTCCCCTTCACTGATGCAGGTCTTGCCAAGGTTACGGCGGTTGTTCTAATTGCAAAACCCAGTAACTGCATCCTTGGTCATGACACATGACCTCTCAGCAGCATTTGTCAACCATTTCCACTTCTCAAAAAACTCTTCCCTGAAGCTAACATAATGTTATATGTCAACTTCAATAAGAAGGAAAGAAAGGGAGGGAGGGAGGGAGGAAAGAAAAGAAAAAAGAAAGGGAGGAAGAAAAAAAATACAGATCATCATGAAAACAAAAAACTATCCACTCTTCCCTTGGTTTCTGTGATACCAGTTCTCTTGGTTTTCTCATTTTCTTCAGCCATCCCTGAAATGTGGATCTTTCTTGGGACTCCCCATCTACTCCCTCTCCCTCAGTGACCTAATCTATTGTCATCATGTCAACACCACTCCAGGTTAAGGGCTCTTAGTTGTGTACCCCTCCCCACATTTCTCTCTGGAATCTGAGTTCTATGCCTATTAATCCACCTTCACCTCCATCCAACACGACTCTCATGTTTCTGGCTCAGAAAACTGGGTGCACGTGGTGCCATTATGTGGAAATAGAATACAAGAAAAAGGAGTCGGGGTACATAAGTCTGGTTTGGGACATGTTGTGTTTGAGGTGCCTGTGCTCAGGAGTCCCAGAGACAGATGGGGGTTGAAGACAGATTTGAAAGTTTGGGTTATGAGTGCGTTTCAGGATATTCCTGCTGTGTGCCTACAGCATTCCATGGATCATCTCAGATCCTTTTTTATTTTTTCCCTAAGGTTTTATTTTTTTAGTAATTTCTATGCCCAACGTGGGGCTCAAACTCACAACCCTGAGATCAAGAGTCACACCATCTACTGCCTAAGCCAGCCAAGTGTCCCTCAGTTCCTTTTATTATTATATTTTTCTCCTTGCCTGAACTTTCTCCTCTCCTCTAAACCTACTCCTTATTTGACTAATTCTTACTCTATCATTCAGACCTCAGTCTAAACGTCCCTTCCTCAGGAAGCCCTTTTCTGAGCCCTAGACTAGCCTAGGTTCCCATTACATAGGCTCATGGAAGCCCCTCTGTCTTAACCACTATAACACTGTATTGTTTATATCTGCTTAATATTGGGGCACCTGGGTGGCTCAGTCGATTGAGCATCCAACTCTTAATTTCAGCTCAGATCATGATCTCAACGTTCTGAAGACTAAGCCCTGGGTCGGGTTCCACACACTCATCAGGAATCTGCTTGGGATTTTCTCTCCTTCTGCCTGCCTGCCTCCCCGCCGTGTGCTCTTGTGCACACACATGCTCGCGCTATCAATAAATAAATCTTTCTTTTAAAAAATCTCTCTTCCCCCACTGGACTATAGGCTCTGTGAGGGCAGGAATTCCATGTGTTCTCTTCATCTCTACATTCCTAATGCCTGGGACCATGTCTAACACATAAGCGGTACGTAGTGCGCGTTTGTTCAGTAAGGGAAGGAGTGAAGCAGAGTCTGTGGCTGAGCAGAAGAACTAAAGACCGCAGTAACCACAGCTCTCTTTTTCTTACAGTTAAGTCATCAATAACATTTCTAATCAGACTCAGGCCCAGAACAGGCCAAGGGGAATACCACTGATCATGTCTCTAGGTTGACCCCAATGTCCTCAGACATTAGTGTACACGAAAGAGGTTTAAATTGCAGATCACCAGTCTGCCTCCTCACCCCCACCCCACTGTTCTGATTTAGGAGATCGAGGAAGGCTCCCTGGCCTCTTTGTTTCTAATAAGCACCCTGATGGGGACTCTGATGCTTGTGGTCCAAGATGCTACTTTGAGAAACGTCAGCACCATAATTTGGCTTCTACCACACAACCTGTGACACTAATCTCACCAAGGTTATCAGTAATTTGGTCACCAAATCTAGACCACCTTTTGCCCTCCTCATCTTACGTGGCCACATTTCCCATGTGACCTCAGGAGGAGGTGAGTGAGGCAGGGCTGGAAAAGCACAGGGTCAGATCCGATCTTTAGTCAAAACTTTAATATCTTACTCATCATGGAATATTTTTGGTATTAATTTTGATTTTTTTTAAATTGTGCTATGGAACATTATTTGATCACTGAGTTGTTTGATGCCCCCTGAAATGTCACAACTGAAGCCCATGCCTCACTCACCTCTCCTAGCCCTGGTCCTGCTTGGCTACTGCCCCTTCCTCTGCTGGCCTGTCCCCCATCTTCTCCCATGGCTGGTTCTCAGTCTCTGTGGCAGAATCTTTCCTCCGCCTCCCTTAGGTGGTAGTGTTCTCTTCTTACTCAGTCATTGCACTTATACCCCCAGCATTGTGTCATTCTTCCCCATCTCCCGAGTGCCAGAACACCCAACATTTATGAGACACTGCTGCACACTTATTGAACAATGAGAGAACCATGTTTTCAATATACAGTTGTATGTCCAGTGCCGACACCTGACATTATGCAGTTTCCTAGTTTTTTGTGACCTTGTCATAAACAGAGGAAAGAGACCGGCGGGACCGGCGGAAGTGATGTCGTGTGTTATACCACTGACCCCACGCCTCCTCCTCAGCCCTCTAGCTATGGCGGATCTGGAAGGAAAATAAATCAACATAGCATCATTATGTCTTGTAAAATTGACTACCACCTAATCTCATGTTAGCTTTAAACCCCTTTTTTAACCTCAAACTTCCAGAAGAGACCAGTAAAACTAAGGGTTTATATATTACACTGACAAAACTATTAGTTACCATTTATTGAGTCTTTTTATGCTCTAGGCACTGAGCTATGTGATGTACAAATATCTCGTTTGAGCCGAAGGCCAAGCCTAATAGGTGATTGGCATTATCCCATTTTATAGATAAGAGAGACCAGCTGAGAAAAGGTTGAGTAATTTCGTAGTGAATGGCAAAGGTAGGATCTGAAATGGGTCTGTCGGGCCCAAAGCCCAAACATCTTGGCCTCTCCTTCACCGCCTTTCTCCCCGGTCCCCAGGGACAGGACAGACCCACAGTTCCAGCTCCAGCACCTTCCCGGGAGATAATCTGCATATATAGCCCCACGCCCTCCTTCTGTGTCTAGGTGGCAAGACCTAACAGGAAGGACTCAGACTCTGAGCGAGACTGCTAGGTTCGAATCCCAGTTCTGTCACTTAGCTTTGTGACCTGTCACCTGCCTGATTCACCTGTCTGAGATTGTTTCCTCAGGAACTAGATGGACATATGACTAGCAGCCACCCCAGGGTGCGGAGAGGATTAAATGAGAGCAGCAAACAGAGCGGCACGGTGCCCAGCACGCAATAAATGCTTAGTACTAGTTCACACCTGCTGATACTGTGGCAAACTTCTGGAACTAACTGCTGGAGACAGTGGACCAGAATATGTGTAATGAGTGACTGTGAAATCCAGACTAGCCTGGGACAGAGGAAAAAGAGGTGACAAAAGTTGGTGTGCCTGGCTGGCGACTGAGGAAAAGAGGGAGAAGGCAGGGAGGCAGGAATGAGGGCTGGGGCTCATGGGGAGCTGGGTGTAGGACAAGGTAGGAAGACAGAGATTGCCCTGTGGTCTCATCTAACCTGGCCTCCAGCTATCACCGCAACAGGCAGGGGAGTCTGGCTCCAGAGCAAACACTGTTTTTGCAGTAAAGAGCCTTTCCTAATGAGCCAATCTGTCTCCACTTCTATTGGCATCCTGGGAACCAGGGTGCTGCAGAGATAATTTGCCTCACGTGCCCTCCCCTCCAACAAAGCACCATTACTTCCAACCCATTACATCAGCCTTTATCAGTCTTGGAAGCTCTCAGTCATCCTCCATGAGCTGCAATGATTTCAGCTAATTTCTTAAGTGTTCTAAGAGCCTGTGATGTGTTATGAGCCTAGTAATTGTTGACTGGTTCCTTTTCTGTTGTGGGTTGATTTCATACCTTGTATCCGAGCTGATGCGTGCTCTGGGTGCTTTATTACAATAAAGCTTTTTGCAAGGCTCACATTAAAAAATAACACTAAATACGGAGGTTGTTTTAAATCAGAGTTTAATTTTTCCACCATCTCTCGTTGTTCTTATTAGGAAGGCACACAATCCTTCATAAAGATAGTGACCTCCAGTGTAAAACTTTGAGCAAGTACAAAATTGAGAATTAATGATGAAGCCGATTATTTTTAGAGACATCTAAAAATGAGGCATAAAGTAATGAACTATGCTGAGACCCAAGGGTGCAATGGTCATGACGCAGAGGGGCTTGGAAAATTGACTAGGCTTTCTCCATGCACCTTTTATTCCTCAGAGCCTCCTTGCTCTCGAGGGGGGCCTGTCAGACCCAAGGTGGCTGGTTGGCCCCAGAAAAGCTTCCTGGGGAGCCAGGAACAAGCCTACTAACAGTGCCCACTCCTGCACCCCCCACTGCCTGGGTGTTGCCACTTCCTCTTCAACCTAGTGGCCCCTCTCACATAAAGGGCACAATTCAACTCTTGGTCATCCTGGGCCATCGACGGTACCAGGAACTGATGCAGGATCTGGTTTCTGTGGGCACAACCACCCTGGAATTCACTCTTTAACTTGTCATACAGCTATATGACCGGCTCCTGTTTAGATAAACTTCTAAAGTCTATTGGCATCTTCTTGTCAGCTGTGAGCAGGTGAGTACCACTTCTAGAGAGACTTTGGGGTCTCAGTTGCATATGGGGCTCATGGCGTCCTTGGCCTTCACACCAAATGGGACCACCACCTTCTCCCACAGGGGTAGAAATCCATATTTTAAGCCTGGCTAGATCTAGGGGCTCAAAAAATGTCATCTGTACTTGGTCTCTCCCTCTCTCTTTGTCTCCATTTCTCAGCTCTGTTCCCCTCTGTATTCATAGGCCACCATGTGCTATGGCCCTCAGAAACTCCAGACATGCATCCTGCCACACCCAAAAGAGAGCATTTCTTTGCCAGGGGTTCCCAAGAAAGTCTCAGGTGTTGAGCTTCCTTGGACTGAGGTTACATGGCTGATCCCAAGCAATTACTGCAGCCAGTATGATGACATACCCTGTAAGCCACTCGCCCTGCCTAAACCACATGGCCCATGAGTGGCAGAGGGATGGTTCCCCCAAGGGGTAGTTGAGATGCTATTTCAAGAAGAGGAACAGACTCTGGAAAACCAAACACAAGAAATGTCCAACATATTTAACTTATGCATTTGCCGCTGGAAGGAAGAACTTCCAAAGTATTGTGTCACTTTGCCCATGAAAACTTCCTGGATAAGAGGGCAAAGTATGTGAAGAAAGGACCTTGAGATCCCTTGGAAAGGTGAGTGCCAAGGAACATGACAAGTGTCTTATTTCTCCTCTTGTATTCCCCTGAACAGTAATCGGTATCTTATAGAATTTCTTGAAGTTGGAGGCGTCCTAACACTCTTGGAAATACTTGGGCTGGAGAATATCAAGGAGGAGGACAAGAAAGAATCCATCAAGCTACTTCAGGTTATTGCAAACTATGGCAGGAAGTACAAGGAGCTCATCTGTGAAAGCTATGGTGGGTACTGGGTTATGACAGGGGTGGTGATGCCATGTCTCCCTAGGGGCCTGGGTGAAATGATGGTGGCACCCAGCACTGCTCTAGGAAAAGGTCTCACAGAAGCACTTTGTACAGAGGAGTCAATGAGCTCCTGCCTATGTCACCACCAAGAGAGTCAGATTTATGATTTTCTTGATTCATCATTTGCTCCGATCTTTCCATGGTAGTTTTGGAAATTCTTCTCCATTTTCAATATATTCTCTTTCACGTATCCATTCAACAAAGATTTATTAAGCCGTTGCCTCAAATCCTTTGTGAAATTAAGTGAGTTATGAATAACTCTAGAAATAAAATGGAAATAAAATCATTGAATATGTGTGCATACGTGCACACACACATGTGTGTGTGTGTATATATATATATATATATATATATATATATATATATATATATATAGTGCTGGGAATACAAAGATGAATAAAATACAGTCCTTGTCCTCAAAGAGCTTACAGTGTGGTGAAAAGGGTAAATAACTCTGTAATTGTCCTATGTTCCATCAAGTGCTCTGATCAAGGTGGATAGGAAAGATACCGTCCCCCATGCACTTCCCTCACTGCACTTTTCATTATGGTTCTCTTCTGTCTCCCCATGGCCTCTCTGAGCCTCAGTGTGCATATCCCTAAAATGGGCCTAACCCCTCCCTCTCAGTATAGGTTAATCTGGGATTAAACAAGGCAGCATTTGTTAGAACATTTAGTAAACACTGCACATGTGTTAATGATCACAAAGCAATCCCAAAACGCCTGCTTAATTGTGCATTTTGCAGAGCCATTTTAAACTTTAGAACAGATTTTGACACACTGACGTGCCTGTATTGAAACCAAATCGTCCAGCCACGAGCCATGAGGCAAACAAGGCAGTCAGGCAACACGAGAACTGAGCCTTGATTCTGCTTCATTTGAACGGGCCTGGTTCACACATCTCCATCATCCCCCACCCATATTACCTCACTCTGAATGAGGATTGTGTTCATAATCCCCTCCTAACCGAGCCTTTCCTCTCTTCTGTACTCAGGCGTACGATCCATAGCAGAATTTTTGGCCAAGTCTAAATCCGAAGAGACCCAGGAAGAAGTGCAGGTTCTGTTGGATTCTTTGGTCCATGGAAATCCCAAGTACCAGAATCAAGTATACAAAGGCTTAATAGCTTTGCTGCCCTGTGCGTCCCCTAAAGCTCAGCAGCTGTCCCTGCAGACTCTCAGGACTGCGCAGGTGAGCCTGGGCTCCATGCTCCCCTGGTTCTGATTCAACACACTAACCTTAAAATTACCTACCACTGTTGCCCTTCACGCAGGCATGAGAAACAGCATGTCTGCTATTCAATCAGCGTCACTTCCAGAAGGCCAAGGCAGGGCAAAGAGTTCATGTCTCCCAGCAGAGTGATTTGTCATGTTTACTTAAGGATCAGAAAGATGTTGGCAGGCTTAAAAGTGGTGGAGACAAGCAACAAGGATGATGAAAAGACTGTAAAAAGCCTACAGGAGTCAGTTTGGTAGGGAAGGAATCACGGTGCATTTGTAGACAGCACAGGAGGGAGAAGCCAGATCGCCAGGCCTTGGGAAAGTTCCTTCTCTCTCCCCGGCTTCTGCCTTCCTCTCAGTGCCCTGGAATGCCAGTGGGATTCAATTTGGGGCACGGGGGCCACATGAAGCCACTGTGCTAGTCAGGAGGGAAGAGAGGCTCCAAGAGGGGTCTTTTTTTTTTTTTTTTTTAAGATTTTAGTTATTTATTTGATGGAGAGAAACAGTGAGAGAGAGATCATAAGCAGAGGGAGTAAGAGAGGGAGAAGCAGGGCTGGATGCGGGGCTGGATGCGGGGCTGGATGCGGGGCTCATTCCCGGTTCTCTGGGATCGTGACCTGAGCTGAAGGCAGACGCTTAACGACTGAACCACCAAGGGGCCCTTCCAAGAGGGGTCTTGAGATCAATTAGCAAAAGCTATCGAAACAGCTCCATGCTGGATGGAAGCAGGGAGATGAGAGGGTGGAGGCATGGTAAGGCCTGCGCTGTGGCAGTGGGAACAGATTGGGTCAGACAGACATTTCTGAAGCGGAGCACCTGGGACATGGTGGCCATAAAAGACAAGCAGTGAAACATGACAGCCAGCTTTGGGCTCAGCAGCAGGCTGAGCTGTGTGCCACTGGGGGGGAGCAGGAAAAACCGAAAGGCCTAGGGAGGTGTTAGGTGAGCCTCGATGAGCCTCTGTGGCTCCCCAGTAGGGGAGCCGGCTGCAGAAGCAGGCCCAGCCGGCTGCAGAGGATAGAAAGAGGTCTTTTGTGTAAAAAATAAAAAAAAATACGAATCCCAGGCCTCCCTCCCATAAATTCTGACTGCTTTCAGGAGGTCTTTGGTAATGCTTGTTCATTTTAAGCTCCCTCAAGTAATTCTGAGTCCTGGCTCCATTGAGGATTACTGCTGAAGACATCTAGTAGACACCCCACCCACTGCCCAGTAGAAAACAAAAGTCTGAAAAGAGACCCGAGAGGAGGGTAGCAGTTGGGTTTCCTGAGCAGAGACGTGATCACTGAAATGACAGAAGTAAGTGAGGTCAGCCAGGTAAAATAAACCAAGTGAAAGGAGCATCGCCAGCATTTAAGAGATGAACTGAGCAAGAAGGTCCAATAAAACAGCTGGATTATCACTGTTATTTCTGGTTTCCATTTATGAAGGGCCTCCTACCTGCCAGGCACTGTGCCAGGGACTTCCTTCCACGATCTCTTTTAGTCTTCACAATAGCTGATAGAGGGAGACATTTTAAAAGTGGGGTAACTGAAAAAAAAAAAAAGTGGGGTAACTGAATGTTGAGGTGTTCAGTGACTTACTCAAGGCCACACACTGAAGAAGAGGTATGTATTAAGCAGACATTTAAATCCAACTCTCCCTAACTGCTGAGTTCTTAGTCTCTCCACAAGCCACTCTGCTTCTTCCGGAGCAACGGAAGCCGCTAAAAGAAA
>PITA01023962.1:0-27140 GCA_004023965.1 Spilogale gracilis
AAGCTGGAGAAGGAGGAGGAGGAGGAAGGGGAGGAAGAGAAGAAGTAGGGGGAGGAGGAGAAATAGGAGGAGAAGGAAGAGAAAGGAAAGGGGAAGGAGGAGAAGGACAAGGGGAAGGGGGCAGGGATGGAGATAGAAATGGGAATAAAGATGAAGATGTAGACAGAGAAGAAAAGATGCAAGGATAGTGAAAAGAGTTCCCATATACTTCACATTAGATTCTCCTATTATTGTCTTACATTAGAATAGTGTATTTGTGACCATTAATTGACCAATCTTGATGAATTATAATTAACTGAAATTCATACTTTTTTCAGATTTCTTTAGTTTTTGCTTAATGACCTTTTTCAATTCTAAGATCCTAGCATACTGAATTTAGGAGTTATATCTCCCTAGGATCCTTTCAGCTATGATAGTGACAAAGAATTTTTTGTTTTCATTGACCTTGATGTTTTCAAGAAAATTGGTTAGGCATTGGTAGAATGGCCCTTCATTGGAATTTTTCTGACACTTTTTCTCATTAATAGACTGGAGTTTAGGGTTTGGGGGATGAAACTATCGAAATAAAACACCACTGTCATTACATTAAATCAAGAGTGCATATTAAAAACATAGCTTAAAAAAAAGAAACATAGCTTAACACTGCTGATATTAATCCTGATAACCTAGTGCTTTGGTCATATTTCTCTGCTGTTAGATTAATCTTTTTGCCCCCACCCAATTTTTGTTCTATACAGTTTGTAATAGAGTCATTATGGACTGCACACGCCTAAGGTATGGAGAGCTATGTTCATCTTCTTAAAAGTAAAAAATCTACATCAGATTATTTAGAAATTTTCTATATAAAATTTTTGTCAATTTTATATCATTTATTTATTGAATCATTTAATTATAACACTATGGACTTCTGGATATATATTTTATATCAAGGATTATAATACAATACTATTTTATTGTTTAGATTTTCTAGTTTTAATTATTGGGAGCTCTTTCTGTTGGCTTTGTGTCTCTTTGACATACTGCCATCATTATTTCTTTTACCCTAGTAAGCACTTCCTTATTTTGGCAATTCAAGGTGCTCCAAGCTCATCTTATTTATCTCCTGCCCAAGTCCTAGAATCAACCATTTCTCCAAAGGCATTGTCTGATTTATTTGCTTGGAGAATGGTACTAGAAACCATTATCAGTTGCTCGCTCAGTGTGTTCGTTAAACCTGGGGTATATCACCATTCAAGGTTTTCTTGGCCAACAAGGTAAGGGAATATATGTATATATATTAATCCACATATATATACTTCATATCTATCTATCTATCTATCTATCTGTGTATCTATCTATCTATCATCTATCTATGCATTTATATATGTAGATATATATGTGTATATACACATACATATGCACACATAAATATAGATTAGACATTCAGTTACATAACAAAAATACAGATATATATATATATATATATATAGATCTAGATGTACAGGAGAAGTACAGGCACAAATTTAATTAATATAAACCTAAATTCATCGGATATCTTAAACCTTATCACTACATAGATTATTATACCCTTCTATTCCTCTTTTTTAAACTTTTTATTTCAATTCCTATAGGCTTCTAATTTGCTTCTTTGAAAATGTTCTCCATGAAGAACAATTTTATTAACTAGAGAATAATTCTTTCATGTAGTTCTTTTCGGCTTTACCATTACAGATTTCACTGTTTTCCAAAGTTACTTAGGTCAACAATTTTATTGCCCGCTTTCAATAAAGTTGCTTCAAAGACTGTAATTTGGTTAAATCTTTTGTCACATTTTCGATGCCATCATGTGATCACCTGACCTCCTGAATGGTTTTTATTCTTTTGTATATATTAAAGTTTGTTCTTTATGCTGTAAATTTTGATGCATTTTGATAAATGTATCATATGCTTCCACCATTACCATATTATATAGAATAGTTCTGCTGCTCTAATAGCCCCCATGCATTCTCTACACACCCACTTCTCACACCCACTCCTCAAATACTGTAAAGCATTATTTATTTTTTGTCTTTATTGTGTTTTCTTCTTCCTAAATGTCACATAAATAGACTCCCACAGCACGTAGACTTGCAGACTGGTTTGTTTTCTTAGCAATATGAATTTAAGATTCATCCATGTCTTTTTATAGCTTGATAGCTCATTTATTTTTATTGTTGAATAATATTCCATTTTATGGTTCTACCAGTTAGTTCATTCATTCATCTATTGAAGGACATCTTTGTTGCTTCCAGTTTTTGGCAATTATGAATAAACTTGCTATAATCATTTGCATACAGGTTTTTATGTGGATATAAGTTTTCAAATTCGTTAGTATATACCTAGGAGCACAACTGCTGGATAATCTGGAAAGACCATATTTTGCATTGTCAAAATGTCCAATCCTACTTTGCATTTCCACCAGTAACTAATGAGTATGCCTCTTGTTCTGCATTCTTGCCATATATTTTTATTGTCAGTTTTGGGGTTTTACACATTCTAGTTAGGTATAGTATTATCTCATTGTCATTTTAATTTGCATTTCACTGCAAGTAATGAGCATATTTTCACATGCTTATTTACCATCGGTATATTTTCATTGATGAGTCATCTGTTCAAAATTTCCCCCAGCATTAACTGGAATGTTTACTTCTTTATTGTTGAATTTTAGAGTTCTTTGTATATTTTGGACAGAAATCATTGTGAAATATGTATTTCAAAAATAGTTCTTCCTAGTCTATGGCTCATTTATTCATTCTTTAAGAGTCTGCTGTAAAGCAGAAATTTTTTATTTTAGTATATTCCACCTAAACAATTTTTTTCATATAACCTACTTTTGATATTATAACTAAAAACTCAACAGAAAGCCTAATGATATGTAATATTTCTTCCATGTTTTCTGATAAAAGTTTATAATTTTGCATTTTACAATTATGTCTTTGATCTATTTTGAGTTAAAACCTGCATAACTTGTAAGATCTCCACTTAGGTTAATTTGTTTGATATGTACAATTGTTCCAATATCATTTGTTGACAATCTTGGAGGATTATGATCTAATTTCACACTATTAAATATAGTATTAGCTATAACTGTTTGTGGATGTATATATATAATTTTTTATCCAATTGTGGAAGTTGCTCTCTATTCCTACTTGGTTGAGAGTTTTTCATTATGAATGAATTTTGGATTTTGTTATAAGATTTTTCTACATTAATTCATATGATCATTTGATTTTTATTCCTTAACTGTTAATATGGTTGATAATAGAGGGTTATTTTTAAATGTTGAATCATCTTTCCATACCTGAAATAAAATCATGCTGTGAAAAGATGCATATTTCTTTCAATAGATGGTTATATTCCATTTTTTGATATTTTGTTAGGATTTTTTGTTTGTTTGTTTGTTTGTTTTTGCCTATGTTCCTGATAGCTATTGCTCTGCAGGATTTTTTTTTTTCTTGAAATTGTCTTTACTAAAAAATTACTGAGCCAGAGTGGAGAAAGTAAGTTCTTTGGATGGGGGTACTGGCTAGAGATGCAGATATGTGTTCGAGCATAGCTGACCTGAGAGATGTGACTGCAACTTCTGGGAACTATAGTATACTTGCTGCGGACCAAAACTGGTGTGGGGTAGACAGCTTCTTTCCCTCCCCCTACCCCATGATGACTCACAGGCAAATCTTTTAATCACCTATGATAGGCCTGGAAGATCATACAAGATCTGAGGCTAAAACCAGATTCTTCAACTTCAAACCTTGATCCCTCAGGGGCCTTAGTGAACAATATAGTCTACCTATCATGGACTCAGATGAGTGAAACAGTAAGGGGCTGTAAAAATAACTGGTTAATCCATTTGAGAAAGATTATAATCAAAATTATTCCAAACAGCCTGGCAATGCTTGCCTAAAGGAGTAAACATAGCTAGGAGCACCAGCCATTACCATTAAGGAAAAGATGCCCCATAGATCACTAGGGTCTTTTCTAGAGACCCAAAGGCTTTCTGTCCAAGCTTCATAGTGGACTAATGTGCTTTGCCAGTTTCATTGATCCAGATGTAACACTAGGAGCTGGCAATCAAATAAATGCCTTCAGATTCATTTGTTGAAAGTTTAAGGGGATTATCATTAGCTTCTCACCATTAAGTATCTCAAGTCTCAGATTCAGTTATTCCCCCAATATAGCCATTGGGCTAAGCCCTCTGATTCTGCCATATTCATTAACCATCTACAGCTACTAATATGTGCCTTTACAGTTTTAAATTCTTTCTTGAATTGTATCTCTGAGAAGAATTACATCACAATATCATCACTATAATGAACCAATTTTGTATTGATAGTGACTAAATTGAAATCTGGTTTCTGGATTCAACATGCTTGAACATTTAGATTCCTTACTTGAATGGTGATGGCCATGTATATTATAATACTCTTTATAGCAAAGTGAATTTTTCTTTGTTTCCTTTCAGTCTGTAGGACTTCCTGAATAGCTTTAATCATGTCTGATAATGTGGAGAATAAAATGCATGAATGCATTCTAGCCACAATAATCAATACTTAGTTCTCATGAGCCATTTAATTTTTTCATAGTATTCTCAAGACACATGTAAAGAAATTTGGTGGGCATCAGCACCCTTTCTCCTAACATTTTTGTAGAGGTGAGATTTCTCATCTTCGCAAACTGTGGTACTACTCAATATTCCCGATAAAATGGATTTGGGGAAATTTTAAGTGTCCCTATGTAGTATAACCAATTAAAACTGGGCAAAGTGCATACTTACCCAAGAT
The DNA here is from genome assembly GCA_004023965.1 of Spilogale gracilis. Lineage (NCBI taxonomy): Eukaryota > Metazoa > Chordata > Mammalia > Carnivora > Mephitidae > Spilogale > Spilogale gracilis. The sequence continues at coordinate 4,800 of PITA01023962.1, forward strand.
CCAACCATTGGTAATAAATGGCTAAGCCGTATACACTTCACACCCCTCTGATCATGTGTTTCTCAATAAGTAACGTGACTCTCAGGGCTACTTTATTTTTCATTTTCCACTTTGTTTGTTTCACCATAGCCATGGTATCCTCCACTGAAGTATCACTTCATCACTTTACCCACCAAGACCTACATCTGGCTTGCTGAGAACCCCTTCTGATTCTCCATAAAAACAACAAACACAATTAAAAAAAAATAAAAGTTCTGTTGAAAAACGTTTTTCTGATATTTGAATATTTTGAGGAGAAATGTGATGCCCACACAGTCCTTATTTCCAGCCCTGCCTTTCTCTCAGGTTTGTCTCCTTGCCCTTTTCTTCTCACTTAGTCTGCATAACTTTTCCATTTAGGCTTCAGTTTAATGGGGAGTCAATGGTCTCTCCTCTCTTAGGCTTTTTTCACAAAGAATACTTTCCTCCTCATCTGCCACCTTCCTTATCTAGCCTAAATACAACTTTTAGGTATTGAATAGATTTTAAATGCCTCCCTAAGGGAAAAGTACCACCGTAATAATCTTTATTTAGGTCTCCTGTTGTCCATTCTTATGATATACTGTACACAAATGTTTCACACTCATCAAAACTGTTATTATTTATTCAGTATTTGTCTTTTGCACTGATTAGATATTATATTTATTATTCGGACATGATGTCCTTTTTGTTCATTGCTTTTGAATTATTAAAAATTCAGTGAAGAGGGCCTGAGTGGCTCAGTTGGTTGAGTGACTGCCTTCAGCTCAGGTCATGATCCCAGAGACCCCAGATCGAGTCCCACATCGAGCTCCCTGCTTGGCAGGAAGCCTGCTTCTCCCTCTCTCACTCCTCCTGCTTGTGTTCCCTCTCTGGCTGTGTTTCTCTCTGTCAAATAAATAAAATCTTAAAAAAAAAAAATTCAGTGAAGAGTAGGTTCTCAAATATATGTTAAATAAATGTATAAATTAAATATACTCTTTTTATCTGATATATTTGTTTTGCTAGGACTACCATGATAAAATTCCACAGACTGGTTGCTATAAACAACAAAAAATTCATTTACTCAAGATTTTGGAGACTAGGAGTCCAAGATCACGATTTTGGCAGAGTTGGTTTATCTTGGCTAGTAGATGGCTGTCTTCTTGCTCTGTCCTCTTTGCCTGTGCACCCATGGTGTCCTTTTTTTTTTTTTTTTTAAGATTTTATTTATTTATTTGACAGAGAGAGAAAGAGAGAGATCACAAGTAGGAAGAGAGGCAGGCAGAGAGAGGAGAAACTGCCTAGCAGAGAGCTTTAACAGGCAGAGGCTTTAACCCACTGAGCCACCCAGGCGCCCCCTGGTGTCCTTTTTATATCCAAATTTCCTCCGCTCTTTTTTTCGCCCCAAATTTCCTCTTCTTATCAGGATAGCAGTCAGATTGATTTTAGGTCCATCCTAACAGCCTCAATGTAAATTAATCACCTCTTCAAAAGTTTTATCATGAAGTTCCATATACAGTCACATTCTGAGATGCTAGGTGTTAGGATTTCACCACATGAATTCGTGGAGTTGATTGGGAAAATGTAGTCTACAATGTCTAAGAAATGGAATCAAATATGGATGGCAAAATCATTTTGTTGTTGTTGTCTGTTTGTTTGTTTGTTTTTTGCTTTTTTTGGTCTATTTTTCATGAGAGTAAGTTCTTAAGGACAAGGGTAGTGTTATTTCTCTCTCCATCTAATAACCTGGCACTTAGTAGAGAATGGAATGGAAAAAAAAAGTATTTGTTAAATTTAATTGCATTAAATTTAATTAAATGCAAAGACACAAAATGAGCTCATTTACCGCTGAACAATAGAAGTTCACTTAGCATATATAAAGACTTAATGCATTAATTACGTAAAATTCCCACAGAATCTGAGAAACCAGCATCCTCTCTGTGATTGTCCTTGGAGTCTTTAAAATTGCCCATTCATCTTCTTATAGAATTTTATTGTTGTTAGAGGCCGATGTTGACCGCCTCCCCAAAGAGAAACCGAGGACGCTCAGGATAATGCAAATCACACAGCGAGGTTTATTTCTAGCTAGCTAGGATCCAAGCATCTACCCGGCACAGCAGGTTTCATCAAGGACCCTGAATGCAAGGGTCTAGGGGTTTATATGCATTTCAAACAGCAAGCATGAGCCACAGTAATTTTCTCTGTTGGGTGAGATAACATTTTTAGCCCCCTCCCCAATTCCTGGACTGCTCACACATTCCTGGTACTGGGGCAAGGAAGCAAGATCCACAGAGGGTTCCTTGACCTATCTGCCTTCATTTGGTTAACACAGGCCTTGTGAAGGCGTCAATCACCAGGGTGTCTTAGATCTGTAGATGCCTAACTCACCGGGGAGTTATGGAACCTGTCATAGCTGCCCTCAGGCTAATCAGGTCCTAACACTCTAAAACTAAGCAGGTCCTATCAATTGTGTTAATGAAACTATAAACATTCCAAATTATCTGATCTGGATATATTCAGTTCTGTACTTTTAAATATTATAGCTTGGATGCTGCTGAGAAATAATGAGGACAAGTGAAAACCACCAGAATTGCCACAGAGAAGTAATCAAACCTACTTTATTTATTTTTTTTTAAGATTAATCAAATCTTAGGTAATTCATTGTAGTCTTGATCAGCAATACTAAGCTTGAAATTCTTTTTAGCATAAACAGATCATTTTATTATTTTTTCAAATCATGAATATATATTTATACCAAACTATTTCAGCGGTATGGAAAATAGTTAAAATATGCCTTACATGTGTGGGGTTTATCTATCAAGCCTCTGTACACAGCTTCAAGATGTTTAAGTTGTAGCTATGCATACAGGATGAAATTAAATCAGGGTTTCTAAAATATTTTACATCTCCCAGAAGTGGAAGGTGTTTGATCACTTTTGGAATATAAAATTATGATTAAAGTTGATGCAATATGGTTTTATATAAGTATTTATAGCATGAATAAGTGAACTCAAAACATTTGCTATTCCATATAAATCAGTCAAAAATATATTTCATGATAATTTTTTCATTAAATTTAAAATTTTGCTGCATGTATTTTTCAATTTAGAACCTTGAGAAGTACAAACATTAGTTTTTTTCAAAATATTTGTATATGTGCCTTAGATAATAATTGAGAAACAATGTTTATTTATGGGATGACTATTAATTTGGTTGTGTGTGTGTGTGTGTGTGTGTGTGTGTGTGCACACCAAGATTGGTTGAAAATTTTCATCTGCTTTACCATTTCTTTTTAAGCAACTTTCATTTAAGCTAGAGTAAATGCACTGATATTCCTCAATGTGAGTGATGAAAAGATGCCCAACTTACACTAGAAGGATAGAACAGTGTCATATAAGGAATAACAATTGTCAGAGTGTTATCAAAGGACAGATAAAGGATTGTAAACATATAAAAGGATATTAGATACAAAAGCAACCATCAGAATAAGAAGGAATAGAAAGTCTTCAGCTCAGTGAGGCTCCCCTGCTCTATATGAACCTCAGTTCCTGGTTCCATGCCACAAGTCATGAGTCCTGGCCATTTCTTTATAAATTTTGCTTCTCTGAGGGATTATAGCCTTGTGGTCCCTGTCACTCACTGACAGGAAACAGTTACTTAATGTATATTATTCAAGTTTATGTTATTTATGATGGTAGGGCTAGTCTAGTACTTCCTCTTTACTGGAGTTAGACATTTTATTTCATTTTATTTTTAAATATGGTTAAATACATTTATCTAATGAAAAATGATGCTCAGTAACTTTTCATCATGTAGAGTATTCAAATATTATCCTTTGACATTTATCTATTTAAGTTTTTAACATTCTTTCAAATAATGTTTTAAGCCACAAGGTTATCATTTTTCCATTTTCAATTCTGTACTTTAAGACGCCACCATTTTCTCACTTGATTGAACTCCTTATCCAAACTAAACTAGTCAAACACAGTGGCCACTCATTCTGCCAGTCTTGTGTCCTACTTTAGCAATAATTTGTTTGCCATTGCATGTTATACCCTATTAATTCCCTATCCAAAAGGAATGGAATCATCTTTGCTTACAAACCCAACCAGTTCAGATAAACTATCTCAGATTTCCAGTTCTAGGGATCTCTTACCTAATTTTACTATGAAATATTTTGTTCATTAGTATTCAATCCAAGGAAAATGCATTTTATTAGAAAGAATTAAGTACAAGAATTTAGGTTAAGTCTTAGGAACAGCAGTATATTAGTTTGCTAGGGATACCATAATAAATACCACAGAGAGTTAAACAACAGAGAGTTATTTTCTCATACTTCCCGAGGCTAGAAGTCAAAGATCAAGGTTCTGGCAAGATTGGTTTCCTCTGAGGCCTCTTTCCTCAGCTTGTAAATGACAGCCTCTTGCTGCGTCTTCACATGTATTTTCCTAGATGCTCTAGTACATCTCACTATGTAATAATCTCTTCTTAGAAGGACACCAGTTAGATTCCATTAGGGCCCACCCCAATGTCCTCATTTAAATTCATGATCCCTTTAAAAACCCTATCTCCAAATATAGTTACATTCTGAGGTACTTGGGACCTTAACATATAAATTTGGAGGGGATGCAATTCAGCATGTAACAGGAAGGATACACCAGCTGTAAGTTGTTATTCCAGAAATGACTTCCAAAACCACAGAACTGATTCTCTGGGGATATTATTGCCTCTGCTACCATCTGGAAGATTGGGAACAGGAAGCCACAAATGAAACCACAGAATCCAAGCACCACTGTCAAAACTAGCATCAAGGGGCCAGGAAATAACTGAGAAATGTTCTGCAATTTTGTCTGATACCCTCCTCGGAACTGATTAAAATACTTAAAATCATCACGTCTGTATTAAACGCTTTTATTTTTGAAGCCTATTTCTGAATTCTGATTGCTTCGATTTTCTTGGTTCTTTGAGTACAGATAGGTATTATACTTTAGCTTCATTTAAATATTGTCATTAATTGTGTACACATCTATCTAAATATATTACCATTTTTCTCATTGACAGTCATATTCAATCATCAATTGTTAGACTTTACCTTTCAAATGTTCACTTTGCAATCATATTTAATGAGCATGTTAAAAACTGTGCATTTGTAAAACAAATTTTCCATCTAGAAATAAAGTGGTTTTGGCTCAGAACATTTTCACTTTGTTTGTTACGTAGATGTTTTGAAATCTGTAATCAAGTTTAATTTTGGTTTTATAATATTCCTCAGATTCACTGTCATCCATTCTGCAAGATAAATGTCTCAGTTGGAATATTTGTGAAAGACATATTCAAGTGAAAGTTTAAACATAGAAAGGTAAGAGAGAGAAAGTATAAAGCACATCTTACAAAAGATTGATATGAGTATAAAAAAATCATGGAAATTCAGTCATATAATATACATTTATGGGTAATCCTTTCAGTCTTTTTTTAAAAATGGTTTTTGCTATAAATCATTGTACATGTTAATTCCCAAAGTTATGAAAAATAGAGACTTAACTTATATTATTCTTTCCTAAAAAGACTTTTTATTGCATTAGATTGTTTACCTGATTGGATTTTATTAATTATGTTTCTCATTACTATGTTGGTGAAAACTAAATTGGAAAAAACAGATGAATTTTGGATTTAAAAAAGCTCAACTGCCTTTGGATAGCTGATTGTGGTATTAAAACCTTTGGCGCAACAGATATTTCTCTGTGCCTCTAGATATCTCCCCTTTTTCTTCTCTTATTTCATTGCCTACAACTCAGAAAAAGGCAAGGCTCACCTACATGAGCAGATTCCCAGTCTTGATTTGATCATATTTATTAAGGCTTAGTTCTCTGTGTGGAAAGGTCGATTCTTCTTTTGTTTCTTCTTCTTCTTTATGCTTTTCAAGCAAATGGATATAAAATATAAGCTCATTCCTGGCCTTTATGGTAAACTGGCACATTTGCTTACTCCTTTCTATTCTTATACATTATTTCTTTTATTTTTTTTTGTCTTCCTAATATGTTACATACTTAGATATTCTCTTCATTTTTTGTTTAGTGACCAACTGAAGACTAGAGAGTATTGGAACTTAGGAAGAATGGCAAAGTCTAGATCGAAAATTTTGTAAAGCTTAACACTGATACCTGCAAAAGATACATAAGAGATGCCTTTCAAATAATAATTAAACATTTATTGTGCCTTCAAGCATCTTATGGAAGGACAGATTATGTTCCAGGAAGAGTTTCTTTTTTTAAGTTTTTATTTTAATTCCAGTCACTTAACATACAGTCTTATATTAGTTTCAGGTATATAATGTAGCTCAACACTTGCATACATCACAGTGGACACATCACGACAAGTGCCCTCCTTAATTCCCATCATCTATTTGACCCATTCCCATGCCCCCTTCCCCTTTGCCCCTTTGGTAACCACCAATTTGTTCTAATTTCTCTGTTTCGTATCAAGTTCATATGGAAACACAATAATTATCAAATATATCTGTATGTTAGAGTAGAACAATGACTATGGGACAGGATAGGAAGATGGAGATTCACATATCATGTGGCGATAACTGGTTGTAGAATTGCTGAAGCACTTTACTTAATAATTAGAAATTTTTATTATGTCACAGAAATGAATAGGAAAATGGAGTTAATTCTTGGATATAGATAAGAAACTGGATATGAAAAGGAGTTATCAATTATATTTTAAATAATATGTTCTTACTCTTAGAAGATTATACAAAAACTATACAAAAAGGGAAAACTATACAAAAGAAGAACCTGAACCTCTTAGGAGCAGAGTCACATAATATAGCAGACACTTGCTGTATTATTCAACATTGGAACTATGTCCATTTTTTAGCATGCCCTCCATGTTTCAGGAAGAAAAATCTTCCTCTCACTTGTATTAGTTTTCAACCACAGCTGTAGTATTTGCTGTATTATTCAAAATTGGAACTGTCTCCCTTTTTTAGCATGCCCTCCATGTTTCAGGAAGAAAAATCTTCCTCTCATTTGTATTAGATAGTTTTCAACCACAGCCATGATAAACCACATCTCCCAATACATAAATATTGGTGTGGTTTCCTCGCATATTGAATTAGGCAGACCCTGTGATAGACTTTAACCATATGTGGCAGAGGCAATGCTGTGGCCATTCCATAATATAGCATATAAAGCAATAAGGGTTTTTACTTCTGCACTCTTAGAAATCTTGAGGGGCGCCTGGGTGGCTCAGTTGGAAGCAACTGCCTTCGGCTCAGGTCATGATCCCGGAAACCCGGGATTGAGTCCCACATTGGGCCCCTGCTCAGCGGGAAGCCTGCTTCTCCCTCTCTCACTCCTCCTGCTTGTGTTCCCTCTCTGGCTGTGTTTCTCTCTGTCAAATAAATAAAATCTTTAAAAAATAAAATAAAGTAAAAGGCATTTAAATGTAAAGATTTAAAAAAAAAAAAGAAATCTTGAGCTATTAAGTAAAAATTACAGCAACACTGCCAGTGAGAACACATGGAAAGAATCCATGAAGAGTTCATCTGGACACAATGAAACAGGCTTGAAACAGACCCAGACCTTCAGTGTTTTGCTAAGCCTGTCTAGCAGCTCCCCAACAGGGCATCAGAAACATGAGTGAAGCCATCTTGAGGCCACATCTGACTGCAGAGACATAGGAGACTCAATAGTGAAGAGCATAAGGTCCCACTCAAACCACAGAATTATAAGAAAAAAAATGTAATTATGGTCTTAATGAAGCCATTAGGGAAGTTTGTAGGGAAATAAGTAGCACAGCAATAGGTAACTGAAAAGCCATATATAGGCAACTAAAGCATAGGCACATGACCACACAACTGTTTGTTGGGCTCTGAGAGAAATCTGTCGTTGTTTAACTGGATAAATTGAATCCAACAGCAGTGAAGATTTAGCTCATATTTAAGAATGGGACTCCAGTAGCCCACAGTAAACTATGCCAAAGGAAATATTTGTATTATTATTTGGAGAGAGTTGAAATGCTGTACTAGGCAGAACAACAAAAGCAACTTTTTTCAAGACTGTCTTTTACTTTCACTTAAGGACCGTAGAAATTCAGAATTTAATGGAGGATATAAGAGGACATCATTGAGTTAATTAACAAACAAACCTGAAAGTGCAGAACTTTCTTACCAAAAGAAATATTTGAATATTTCATTTTCAAGTATTCAAATATTTGAATACTTCTCAAAAGAAATATGAGAATATTTAAATAAATAGTACTGATGGTAAAGATCTTGAAAATGCGTGGTAGTAGAGTCTGTATTAACTGAGTCCAGGGGTTTTCCACCAAAAAAGAAAGGACATGACCCTATGTGCAAGAACTTATTTAAATATGTGTAGGCATCAAGGTACAGTGCAGTAGGTCTAACAGCTGTGAATGGTTTTAATTAGTTCTTGGGATAATTGACTAGGAGATGACCTTGATATCTCCACATACTATATTAAGCAGCAATGTGAGAAATTCCTTGGTATAATTTAGATAAAGGAATCATAAGGCTTTGGGGGATATTACTTCTGGAGAGACATTTTCTTGTGTTATATGTAGCCAATATTACTAATCAAAAGACACCTTCTGCTGAGAAATTTAAAGATATGACAGTGAAATGTAATGTGGTAAGTAGAGGTCATCTCAGAACAGAAACGTAAAGAAAGACATTAATAAAAAATTAATGGCATACAAATAAACTAAGGATCCTAGCTATACTAATAATGTATCAATATCAGTTCATTGGTTATCACAATGTACCATATTAATGTTAAGATAGTAACAACAGAAGAAACTGGGTATAGAACACTGAAGAAAGCACATACTATGGGAAGTAGGGTAATCCAGGGAGAAAAATAAAACAACAGAGACTTTGGACATAGAAACGAAGTGAGGGACTTGGAGGGATAGGGGTGGAGGGATGGGAGAGCCTGGTGGTGGGTACTGGGGAACCTATTGTGTGGAGCACTGGGTGTGGGGAATGGGGAATGAATCTTGGAACACTGGGAAAAAAAATTAAGTCACAATAAAAAATATATGAAAAAAAAAAGCACATACTAGATTTCCTTGAAGAGAACTGTACAACTATTAGAAGTATGAGATTTTAATCTTCCTCTTAGCTTTCTCTAAAGTGTATTTCAGTCCATGGCAGATTTGTACTAAAACAAAAGGATGTGATCAGGCTATTGAATTACAGGGAAATGTTTCTGAAGTAATGGTTATTCCCATGGATTAGTAAAACTCCTGAAACACTGAAGGAGAAGTGGGATTAATTGTGGACAGACTGTATAGACCATTTTGATATGAGTATAGGGTCTGGTTCCTTTACTGACAAAGCTCAAGAAATATATAAAAAAGAAAGAAAAACCATTATAGAAAATAACCTCAAATAAGATGCAACACATAAAAAAAACAAAGACTAATGAAAACAAAGTGAAGGGAGAAGTAAGACTGAGAAACAAGAAGTAAGAGTAATTAAGGTTATAAATCTATAAGTCATATGTTTGTCTAAACTAGACCAGACCCAATTTATAATAGAGGTTGACATTCCATAGAGATATTCTCACACACATATGTATACAAACATGCATATATGTATATAAAAACACCTATAATTATATATATACTAACAATTATAAGGCAACATTTTACAATGCAGTATTTGGGGAGAGTGAGTTAATTTTAATTGGCCAGAGCCTTGGATTATGTGCAAAACCCCAAACCAGTGAGTGGACTAACTTTAAGTACAAATGAATAGGTCTTGGGGAAAAAGGCACTTGGAACCATGTAGAAGATACATTTGTGGTATGAATTACATGTTCTGAATCCCGTATCTCTCACTCAGTTGGTTTAAAATCATAGTCTTTGGATTGATTACATGTTTCTAATAATTGCTATCATCAGACCATATTCTCTGATTACAAAACAATGAAGTGAAAAAACAATAAAACAAAGCAAACTTTAAAAATGTAGGAATCCTGCAACTTGAAAATTAATAAAAATATTTTTGATTGGGACACTTAGGTAGTTCAGTCAGTTAAGCATCTGTCGTCAGCTGAGGTCAGGATCCCAGGGTCCTGGGATGGAGGCACGGAATAGGGCTCTCTGCTCCATGGGGAGCCTGCTTCTCTTTCTGCCTGCCTCTCCTTCTGTTTGTGCTTCCTTTTCTCTCTGACAAATAAATAAAAAAAATGTTAAAAAATACTTTTCATAATGCATGAGACAATTAAATCATAATGAAACTTTGAAAATCTATGGAACCAAGTGACAGTGAAATTCTAGACATTAAACTTCTAGAGAATTAAGTAAAAATACATTCATGGATATACAGTCTTAATTCTGCCTTAGACAGTGTAATAATAACAAGTCCAACAACAAATTAATAATTCAGAAAAAAAATCCAGATCATACCTAAATCACTTAAAAGAGAAGACATAAAATTAAAAACAGCAATTAGTAAATGAGAGAAAAAACTTTTAAAATAATGAAGTTAAAGATGTGTTAAATTATTTTGTATGAAATAATACACAGAGTTTGTAAAGAAAAAAAAAACACTGAACGGATAAATGACTTTTAAAAATGTAAAGGAAATTAAAACAATGTTTACATCCATAATTAACATATGAGAGAAAATTATGAATTACTATAATCTTATAGACCTGAAAACTTATTTGAAATAATCAATTTAGGTAAATTTCTAGAAAAATATCACATTGATTTTGGCCAGAATATTAGTTAAACTTGAGTATTCTTAGGAAAATGTTTTAAAATATAATTAACAGGGGTGCCTGGATGGCTCAGTCATTAAGCATCTGCCTTCGACTCAGGTCATGGTCCTCGAGTCTGAGATCAAGCCCTGCATTGGGCTCTCTGCCCTGTGAGAAGCCTGCTTCTCCCTCTCTCACTCTCCCTGCTTGTGTTCCTTCTTTCGCTATGTTACTCTCTGTCAAATAAATAAATAAAATCTTTAAAAAAAATAATAAAGAATAATATAATATAATAATATAATATAATATAATATAATATAATTAACAGAGGTAATATAATTAACAGAGGTGCTTGGGTGGCTCAGAAGTTTAAGTGGCTGACTATTGATTTTGGCTCTGGTCATCATTTCAGGGTCGTGGAATTGATCCTTTCTTTGGGCTCTACACTCAGTAGAACATCTGTTTGTGATTCCCTCTCTCCTTCTCCTTCTGTCCCATTCCCATTTTTGCTCTCTCTCTCTCTCTCTCAAATAAATAATTTTTTTTCTAAAGTAATTAACAGGAGGGGGGCAAAATGACAAAGAAGTAGGAGACCCTGTTTCAACCAGTCCCCTGAAGTGAGCTAGATATCTACCACAACACTCTGACTATCCATGAAATCAGCCTGAGATGTTAGAATACACACTTCTGGATCTCTACAGAGGCAGAGAGGTAAAGTGGAGTTGGAGTGCTCAGACTGATTTTGGAGGATAAACAGAAGGGGGAGGGAGACACCAGAAGTGACCTGTTGGAAAGTAATACCCCAATACAAAAGTGCTGTGTGCTTGGGGACAGCATCAACTTGCAATCTGGTTAAAACCACTCAAAAACAAAGGGTCTTAAGAGGCAACTGGGGGAATCTGATGGCCATTGGCAGGGACGTAAAACTGTGGCCCCAGAGAGGTGGTAGATAGCAGTAGATGGAGCCCACTAGCACTTGAATGAACCTGGCAGGGTCTCCATGAAACCATGGCTTTTAGCTGCTTGCACCACCCCCTTGAGCCAGGCACACCTCACCTGCACTGGAGGCTACTCATCCCACAGCCTTCCACGTGACATGCAGAACCGCCAGGTCCAAGAGCACCCAGTATGGGTGTGAGCTCCAGATAGTGGTCCTAACAGTGACAGTCTCACATAAACCGATATCACTCATGGTTTCTATGGCACGGGGGTGAAGGGATAAGCAGGGGCCTTGGGTGCCATTGTGTATGGTGACTGGGGGTGAATGCTACCTGTGAGAGGTTGCAGTGTGCAGGGGAGTATGAAGAGGAGGCATCTGTGTGTCCTAGACCATCCAGAAGGGAGCAGACTGAGGCTTCTCTCTGAGATGGAGGTCTGGTTGTGGCCAGCTTACTTTGCTCTGACTCTTCAAGAAGCTGTAAAAAGCCACAAAAGAACAAAAAACCTCCAGAGAACAAAGCCTGAAAAGCCAGTTTCCATAGAACCCAGCCCCTTGATAGGGGGAAAGGGGACTCAGACTAAGCCATACTGACTGGAAAACAACTCCGGCAGGCTCCTCCCCAAGAAGGCAAGGCAAAAGAACAAGAGAACAACCACCAGAGGGTCTCCATAAAACTGTAAAACCCCAACACTGGGGAAAAATAATATATTAAGTCTCCGGTACTACCTCAAAGTCTGTATATTTTATAGATACAGCTTTTCATCTTTTTTAACTTCTTTTCATTTTTAATTTTGTTTAAAATTTAAATTAATTGTCATGATTCTTGTCCTTTTATTTTTTAACATACTTATTACTACAACTTGATATCTAATACAACATTCCATAATAATTTTTTAAAGATTGTATTTACTTATTTGACAGAAAGAGAAATCACAAGTAGGCAGAGAGGCAGGCAGCGAGAGGAGGAAGCAGTCTCCCTGCCAAGCAGAGAGCCCCACACGGACCTCAGTCCCAGGACCCTGAGATCATGACCTGAGCTGAAGGCAGAAGCTTTAACCCACTGAGCCACCCAGGTGCCCCCCATAATAACTTTTTAACTTGAAATTTTTTCATACATATACCTGTGTTTGTTTGTTTCTTTTTAAAAAATATACATATAGACATAAGCTTCAATGTAATCCTTCTGTCCTATTTAATACTACCCCATTTATAAACCAGTTTTAATTTTCCAGTTTTAATTTCCCAGAAATTAAACCAGTTTTAATTTCTTCTGATACAGTAGAACGCATCAACAAAACTAGAAGCTGGTTCTTTGAAAGAATTAATAAGATTGATAAACCGTTGGCCAAACTAATGCAAAAGAAAAAGGAGAGGACCCAAATCAATAAGATTATGAATGAACGGGGAGAAATCATGACTAACACCAAGGAAATAGAAACAATCATCAGAAATTACTATCAACAGTTATATGCCAATAAATTAAATGACCTAGAAGATATGGATGCATTCCTGGAAACCTATAAACTTTCAAGGCTGAAACAGGAAGAAATTGACAATCTGAATAGATTAATATCTAGTAACAAGATTGAACCATAGATAGAAAACCTCCCAAAAAACCACAGCCCAAGACCAGATGGATTCCCTGAGGAATTCTACCAAACATTCAAAGAAAAAAAATAATGCCTATTCTCCTGAAGCTATTTCAAAAAATAGAAACAGGAGGAAAACTCTTTAATCCCCAGAACAGGCAAAGACCCCATTCAAAAGGAGAATTTCAGACCAATATCCCTGATGAATGTGGATGCCAAGATTCTTTTTTTTTTTTTAAGATTTTATTTATTTGACAGAGAGAAACACAGCCAGAGAGGGGACACAAGCAGGGGGGGATGAGAGAGGGAGAAGCAGGCTTCCTGCCCAGCAGGGAGCCCGATGTGGGGCTTGATCCAGGGTCTCCAGGATCATGACCTGAGCTGAAGGCAGTCGCTTAACCAACTGAGCCACCCAGGCTCCCCAAGGATGCCAAGATTCTTAACAATATTCTAGCTAATAGGATCCTACAATACATTAAAAAGATTATCCACCATGACCAGGTGGTATTTATTCCTAGGATACAAGTGTGGTTCAACATTTGCAAATCAATCTATATGATAGAACAAATCAATAAAAGAAGAGAAAAGAACCACATGGTTCTCTCTATTGATGCGGAAAATGCATTTAACAAAATTCCACATCTGTTCCTGATTAAAACTCTTCAAAGTATAGGGATAGAGGGAACATTCCTCATCCTCATAAAATTTATCTACAAAAAACCCACAGTGTATATAATTGTCAGTGGGGAAAAGCTGACAGCCTTCCCATTGAGATCAGGAACAAGACAAGGATGCCCACTCTCGATGCCATTTTTCAACATAATGTTAGAAATCCTAGAAACAGCAATCAGACAACAAAAAGAAATAAAAGGTTTTCAAATTGGCAAAGAAGAAGTCAAACTCTCACTCTTCACAGATGATATGATACTTTATATGGAAAACCCAAAAGACTCTACCCTCAAATTACTAGAACTCATACAATAATTCAACAATGTGGCAGGATACAAAATCAATGCACAGAAATCAATTGTATTCTTATAGAAAGAGAATATAGAAAGGGAAATCAGAGAATCGATTCCCTTTACTAAAGCACCAAAAACCATAAGATACCTTGGCATAAACCTAACCAAAGAAGTAAAGGATCTGTACTCAAGGAACTACAGAAGACTAATGAAAGAAATTAAAGAAGACAAAAAAGATGGGAGAGCATTCCATGCTTATGGATCAGAAGAATAAACATTGTTAAAATATCTATACTTCCCAGAGAAATCTATACTTTCAATGTGATCCTGATCAAAATCCCACCAACATTTTTCCAAGTACTGGAAAAAAATTATCCTAAAATTTATATGGAACCAGAAAAGACCCCAAATTGCTAAGGAAATGTTGAAAAAGAAAAACAAAGCTGGGGGAAATCACGTTGCCTGATTTCAAGATTTATTACAAAGCTGTGATCTCCAAGACAGCATGGTACTGGTACTGAAACAGACACATAGACCAGAGTAGAGAGTCCAGATATGGACCCTCAACTCTATGGTCTAATCATCTTTGACAAACCAGGAAAAAATATCCAGTGGAAAAAAGACAGTCACTTTTTAAAAAATATTTTATTTATTTATTTGACATCGAGAAATACAGCTAGAGAGGGAACACAAGCAGGGGGAATGAGAGAGGGAGAAGCAGGCTTTCCGCCGAGCAGGGAACCTGATGCGGGGCTCGATCCCAGGTCTCCAGGATCATGAGCTGAGCTGAAGGCAGTCACTCAACCAACTGAGCCACCCAGGTGCCCCTAAAAGACACTCTTCAATAAATGCTGGAAAAATTGGACAGCTACATATAGAAGTATGAAACTCAAGCATTCTTTTACACCACACACAAAGATAAACTCAACATGGATGGAAGACCTCGACATGAGGGAGGAATCTATCAAAGGCCTAGAGGAGAACATAAGCAGTAACCTCTTTGACATTGGCCACAGCAACTTCTTTCAAGACATGTATCCAAAGGCAAAAGAATCAAAAGCAAAAATGAACTTTTGGGACTTCATCAAAATAAAAAGCTTCTTCCCAGCAAAGGAAACAGTCAACAAACAAAGAATCAACCCACAGAATGGGAAAAGATATTCGCAAATGACACTGCAGACAAAGGGCTGGTATCCAAGATCTATAAAGAACCCCTCAAACTCAATAACAACAAAAAAAGATGATCACATCAAAAAATGGGCAGGAGACATGAAGAGGTACTTCTCCATAGAAGATTTACAAATGACTAATAGACACATGAAAAAAATGTTCATCATCACTAGCTATCAGGGAAATTCAAATCAAATCCACACTGAAATACCACCTTACACTTGTCAGAATGGCCAAAATTAACAAGACAGGAAACAACAAGTGCTGGAGAGGCTGCGGAGAAAGGGGAACCCTCTTACACTATTGGTAGGAATGCAAGTTGGTGTAGCCACTTTGGAAAACAGTGTGGAGATTCCTTAAAAAATTAAAAATAGAGCTACCCTATGACCCTGCAATTGCACTACTAGGTATTTATCCCAAAGATACAGATGTAGTGAAAAAAAGGGCCATATGTACCCCAATGTTCATTGCAGCAATGGCCACAATTGCCAAACTGTGGAAAGAGCCAAGGTGCCCTTCCACAGATGAATAGATAAAGAAGATATGGTACATATATACAATGGAATACTATACCTCCATCAGAAAGGATGAATATCCAACTTTTGTAGCAACATGTACCTGATTGGAAGAGATTATGCTGAGTGAAATAAGCCAAGTAGAGAAAGTCAAGTATCACTTGGTTTCACTTATATGTGGTACATAAGGGGTCGTATAGATAACAGTAAAAGAAGGAAAGAAAGTGGGAAGTAGGGTAATTTGGGGAGAAAAATGAAACATGAGAGAATTTGGACTTAGAAACAAACTGAGGGTCTTGGAGCGAAGGGGGCGGGGGGATGGGATAGCCTGGTGGCGGGTACTGAGGGCACAGATTGCATGGAGCACTGGGTGTGGGACATATACAGTGAATCTTGTATCACTGAAAAAAATAAAATTAAATTTAAAAAAATGGGCAGGAGACATGAACAGACACTTCTCCATAGAAGACATACAAATGGCTAAGAGACACATGAAAAAATGTTCATCATCATTAGCTATCAGGGAAATTCAAATCAAAAGCATGTTGAAATACCACCTTACACCAGTCAGAATGGCCAAAATTAATAAAATGGGAAATAATAAGTGTTGCAGAGGCTGCAGAGAAAGGGGAACCCTCTTACACTATTGGTGGGAATGCAAGTTGGTGCAGTCACTTTGAAAAACAGTGTAGGGATTCCTTAAGAAATTAAAAGCAGTGCTACACTATGGCCCTGCAATTGCACTACTGGGTATTTACCCCAAAGACACAGATATAGTTAAAAGAAGGGCCATATATATCCCAGTCTTCATTGTAGCAGTGGCCACAATCACTAAACTGTGGAAAGAGCCAAGATGCCTTTCAACAGATGAATGGATAAAGAAGATATGGTCCATATATATACAATGGAATATTAGGTCTCCATCAGAAAAGATGACTGCCCAACTTTATAACATGGACCAGATTAGATTATGCTGAGTGAAATAACCCAAGCAGAGAAAGTCAAATATCATATGGTTTCACTTACTTGTGGAGCGTAAGGAGTCACATGGAGGACAGTAGAAGGAAAGGAAGTGTGAATTGGGGTAAATCAGGGAGAGAGATGAAACATGAGAAACTTTGGACTCAGAAACATACAGGGTTTTGGAAAGGAGGGGCATGGGGGGATGGATGAGCCTGGTGGCCGGTATTGAGGGTAAGTACTGCATGGAGCACTTGGTGTGGGGCACAAACAATGAATCTTGGAACATTGGCAAAATAAAATAATGTAATAAAAATAAAATCATATCATCTGCAAGCAGACAATTAAACAATGTAATTAACAATAATAACTTTCATAAAATTAGCATAATTAACCCAGACAGTGTTATAAGCATATTTTATAATGGCCTTTATTTTCTGGCCTTTATTTTCTGTATTTAGATTTTGAAACTGTATTGTGTAAAATTGGTAACCAAAATCATCTATAAACAATTCACAGAATATGAAAACATGTATGTTTTCATTTTTATGACTTTCTGGAATAGATAAAACTAATCTGTAGTTAAAAAAAATATCAGGGGGTGCCTGGGTGGCTCAGTTGGTTAAGCGACTGCCTTCGGCTCAGGTCATGATCCCGGAGACCCGGGATCAAGTCCCACATCGGGTTTTCTGCTCAGCGGGAAGCCTGCTTCTCCCTCTCTCAGTCCCTCTGCTTGTGTTCCCTCTCTAGCTGTGTTTCTCTCTGTCAAATAAATAAATAAAATCTTTAAAAAAAAATATCAGAAGTGTAGTTATGCTTAAGAAAGTCGGACCAAGAAGTTTCTCTGATGGGCGTCTGGGTGGCTCAGTGGGTTAAAGCCTCTGCTTTCCGCTCAGGTCATGATCTCAGAGTCCTAGGATGGAAGCCTGCTTCTTCTTCTTTCTCTGCCTGCCTCTCTGCCTACTTGTCATCTCTCTCTCTGTCAAATAAATAAATTAAATATTTTAAAAAAAAGTTTCTGTGAAAGGGCTTGAGGTAACTTTCTGAGGAGTTTAAAGATAAATCTGACAATGATTTATCTTTAGTAGAAGTTTCAGTTATACAATTTATGTGTTACTAAAAATCTCATGAATCCTATACCCATGATTTGCCTATATCACTACATATAGGTTTTACCTAAAGGGAAAAAATGTGTAAATAAATATTGAATTCTAGCTGCTGACATGCTTGCTGAACTCTTTAAGGATGAAGTAGATTTATGTCTGCAATTTATTTTGAAACACATCAGAAAAATTACAGTGGCAAATGAACAGAAGTATGAGTAGACAGATATGCATGTGACTGATATGTTAATTCTAGAATCTGGAATCTAGAACCTAGAGTCTAGGTAGATGGGTGTATCCTTTCATCTGTATGGTTAAATTTTTTCATAATAAAATATTTTAAAACTGAAATGGCATATTTTATCATTCTGCCTACTATTAGAATTAGATTGTTTATAAGGAACAGAGTGATAATTCCAATGCTTGATCCTCTCTATATATTTATAGTCAAGGACTGTGTTTCAAACTGCTCATGGGTAGAGAGCATTTTAAGTTGATCAAACTTTAGAAGGACTAAATATCTATATTTCTAACTAGGTGCCTAGCTACTTACTGAGAGAGAGGACAGCTCCTTCCCTGACCCTCACTGCCCCACTTTGGGAAATAGTTACTTTTCTACTTGTGAAATTACATATCAATCAAAATACATGAATGTCTTTTGAAAATTCAGAAATGTAAAAATTTAGGCAGTCATTTTTCATTAAGGTGTCATGGGCTACTTGAACTTTTAGAGGCTTTTCAAGGCTAAAGGATTTCCTTCCTCACTAACATGTCTTTCATTAACTGTGTCAAAATAAAGTTTTATTTATCTGTTGTTTTTTTCCATCTTAGTAGTCATTAAAGAAATGTACCATCTTAACTTCTTTTCTTTTCCTTAGACATTAATGAAAAAGTATCTGATTAATCTACTAGTAGATTTATATTTATAATTTGTAACCTCTTTTTACTGCTCCTTCCTCTTACTTTTTGTTAAAATTAGAAAAATAAGGCAGGGTGATAGAATAAATATAATATTGAGTATTGTATTTAACCCTTGATAGTAGAGATTATATTTATACCCTCGATAGTAAAGATGAAATCACAAATTTGATCCAAGAATTTGTGGAAAGAAAAATTAAATGAATCCTCATTAAACCTAGCACCAGGCTTGGTAGACCTAATGTTTATTTTTCATTAGAAATTGGAAGCGCACACTCCTGGGAGTAGAGTGTTTTAAAGGAAAATTCTTGGCTTCATGTTAATTAAAAATCAGAACTAACCTCAGACTGAGTAAAGAAATAGCAATTGCTTTTTTTAGCACAAGCAGAGCACCAGGAAGAGGTTCATGGCATTTAATTGCTATATGTGAACTTGAAGTTAATAGTATTTCATTCTAATAATTTATCACTCTGCACTAAAAAAAGCCTCATCAAAAAAGAGAAAAAAAGAAGTCTCATCAGTATTTGTTGCCTACTGGGATTGAGTATTAAAAGGTTTTACAGGGGACACATTTCTGTTATTATTTTGTGCTTCCTTTATTAATTTTAAATAAAATAGTAAAACACATTTTCTAAAACATAAAGATTCAAACTATTTTTTTAAATATTTTATTTATTTATTTGACAGAGAGAGATCAGAAATAGACAGAGAGGCAGGCAGAGAAAGAGGGGGAAGAAGGCTCTCCACTGAGCAGAGAGCCTGATGTGAGGCTTGATCCCAGGGCCCTGAGATCATGACCTAAGCTAAAGGCTGAGGCTTAACTCTTTGAGCCAACCAGCACCCAGGTTCAAACTTATATAAACAAGTTCTAAATTTGTGTATTTTAAATTATAATTTTTCATACTGAAATCTCTGTCATTAAAATACTAAAAATCCATTGCAATCCATTTTTAAGGAGGAAGTAATAAAATAATTTTGATATAAGCATTAGTGGAAATAATATGGTTTTGCTACAAACTTTGAAAAAAGGAAAGACAACTTTAGTATAAATTTTTTTCTTATATAATTTTGTAAGAATTATCTAAGTATACTATGTAGAGAACAAGTAAATTTCCAATCGAAAACCACAATATTCAGGGTCAAGATGGCAGAAGGCCAGGTAACCGCATTTTGGGGAGTTCCCTGAAGAGAGCTGAATTCCAGCAAAAAAACCACTACAAGACCACTGTGAACACCCATGAAACCAGCCTGAAATGTGATATTTCCCACTTCTGAACCGCCACGAGAGACAAAGAACATCGGCAAAAAGGTAGAAACAAATTGGAGGGTCTGGAAGCTTGCCCCCAGAGACGGGGGAGTGGGGGAGGAAGCCCGCAGAGCTGAACCATTGAAAACAAATACCCCAAAACGAAAGTGCTCTGTGAGTGAGGAATAACAGCAGATTACGGCCTGAATCGGGGGTAGAAAGAAGCTAAACACAGCGGAGCCCGGGGCAAGGCAAGGAGACTTTTTAAAATCTTTTATTTTCTTTCTTTTCCCGCTGCCCAGACTCCCTCCGCCCCAGAGGGCCGCGGCCCCGGCGAGCGCAGCCGCCCACCTCTGCCCCGGCGGGCCGGGGCCCTGGCGCGCGGAGCCGCCTGCCTCTGCCTGAGCCACCACAGCTGCCGGGAAAGCAGCGGGAGTGGATTCTATCCTGCCCTTCTCTCCCGTTTCTCTCCACACTGTGGGCCGCGTGTAGACCCCCCCAGGAAAGACGTTTTTTACAGAATTTCGTGGGACCGGAGAGGCCCCAGGTCCCAGGGCGCAGACAAAGTCGCGTGATCCAAAAGGAGTTGTGGCTTAGAGGTGCGGGAGTGAAACAACAAGCGGGGACGGAGGCAGAAATCAATACAACATCTGCACCAGCCCGGCTGTGACAGACTGCCAACTGGGAGGCTGGAAAGAGCCCCTCCCTGTGTAGAGGCTCTCTCTGGGAGGGAGGTCTGGGCACAGACATCCTGTTCCGACTTGACTTCCTCAACTGCTGAAAAAAGACGCAAAAGAACAACGCTCCGCTACCAGAGAATTGCAGCCTGATAGTCTGGTTGCCATTGAGACAGGCCTCTAGCAGGGGGGCCGAGAGACTCAGCCTAGGTAGAAGGACTGAAAGGGAATGACGCGCCCCGCCCCCAGAAAGCACACCAGAAGCTCAGGAGGACAACATTCCAATGCAAAACCCCAAATCGGGGGAAAGGTAATTTATTAAACTCCTGGCACTGACTACAAGTACCAAAAACTCTACAACTCATTGATAAAGTTTTCCACCTCATTTACTTTTTTAAACTTTTTTCTAGTTTTACTTTTAAACCTTCCACTTTAAGCTTAAAATTACATTCTCACGGTTTTTTTTCTTTCAATTTTTTATCCCCCTACTTATCACAAAGTGATACCCAATACAACACCCCATAACATTTTTTACTTTATATATATATATATATTTATTCTTTTTAATTTTTTTTCTTTTTTCTATTTTTTTTCTTTATTTTCTTCCTCTTTTTTACGCTGAAATTCAAACACACCCCTGTATTTTCTGCTTTTGTTGTTCCCTCTTGTTTCCCTGTTAGCTCTCTCTGTTTCTCCCTTTCTTCTCTCCTCTTTCCTTTATTCTCTCTTTTACGTGTACATGTAGATACAAGCTCCAAGTCAATCCCATATCCCTATTCAATACTACCCCTATATACAACCAGTTCCAATCCCCCTATATCATTTGAAAGTGGGCTCATCCAACAATAACAGCAAGATAAACTCTGCAGCGTCTGAAACGCATTCCTTGCCCACAAGGAATGTCTGCCCTCACCTTCCTACTCTAGTTTGTTAGTGTGCCTGTGTAACTGTCTTTACTTCTATATTATATAAGTACTGGTCTTGGGGTCATATAGGTTAGGCTTTGCTTTTTGACCTCTTCATTCACCCTTGATAACCCTTTCTTTACCCTGTAACAGCTTTGTACCATATAAATCCTATCACCGGGCCCTGCTCTGGCAGGGGTGTCTTTTCTTGCTTCTTCCTCTCCGTTTTCTTTTTTCTTTCCCCTCCCTTTTCAGTGGTGAACTCTGGTGCTCCAAAACCTTCCAAACACCAATCCACCTAGATAGTGGCTGATATATTTAGTCATACACCCCCTCAACCACTCCTCTCCACAATGACACTGAGAAGGAACGCCCAACAGCTGGAGAACCCTGAGACTGCAACCTCGGCCACAGAATTACTGGAAATGAACATAAACAATATGACAGATATGGAATTCAGGGCAGCAATAGTCCAAGCAATAGTCAATTTAGAAAAGAACATTAGTCTCAAAATGGAAGCCATAGTAACAGAAGTGAAAGCTGAGGTTAGAAAGGCTTTAGACGAGATGCAATCTAATTTAAATATGCTAACAGCCAGAGTAAGTGAAGCTGAAGAT
>PITA01023963.1:0-27139 GCA_004023965.1 Spilogale gracilis
TTTTTTTTTTTTTTTTTAAGATTTTATTTATTTGACAGAGAGAAACACAGCTAGAGAGGGAACACAAGCAGGGGGAGTGAGAGAGGGAGAAGCAGGCTTCCCGCCGAGCAGGAAGCCCGATGTGGGGCTCGATCCCGGGTCTCCGGGATCATGACCTGAGCCGAAGGCAGTGGCTTAACCACTGAGCCACCCAGGCGCCTATTTCTAGGACTTCTATCACTATGTTGAATAGTAGTGGTAGGAGTGGGCATCCTTGTCTTGTTCCTGATCTCAATGGGAAATCTATCAGTTTTCCCCACTGAGAATGATATTGACTGTGGGTTTTTCATAGATTTTATGAAGTTGAGGAATGTTTCCTCTATCCCTATACTTTGAAGAGGTTTAATCAGGAACAGATGTTGTATTTTGTCAAATGCTTTTTCTGCATCAATTGGGAGTACCATGTGGTTCTTCTCTCTTCTCTTATTGATTTGTTCTACCACGTTGATTGATTTGTGAGTGTTGAACCACCCTTGCATCCCTGGGATAAAACCCACCTGGTCATGGTGGATAAGTCTTTTTAATGTGTTGTTGGATCCTGTTAGCAAGGATCTTGTTAAGAATCTTGGCATCCATATTTATCAGAGATGTTCGTCTGAAGTTCTCCTTTTTGATGGGGTTTTTGTCTTGTTTGAGGATTAGAGTAATTCTGGCTTCATAGAAAGAGTCTGGAAGTTTTCCTTCTATTTCTATTTTCTGGAACAGCTTCAGAAGAATAGGTGTTGAATGTGTGGTAGATTTCTTCTTTGAATGTTTGGTAGATTTCCCCAGGGAATCCGTCAGGTCCTGGGCTCTTATTTTTTTGGAGGTTTTTGATTACTGCTTTAATCTCATTACTAGATATTGTTCTATTCAGGTTGTCAATTTCTTCCTCTTTCTGTCTGGGAAGTTTATAGGTTTTCAGGAATGCATCCATATCTTCTAGTTGTTTAACTTATTTGCATATAGCTGTTGATAGTAATTTCTGATGATCATTTCTGTTTCCTTGGTGTTAGTAGTGATCTCTCCCCTTTCATTCATAATTTTATTAATTTAGGTCTTCTCCCTTTTTCTTGATTAGTTTGGCCAGTGGTTTATTGATCTTATTAATTCTTTCAAAGAACCAGCTTCTAGTTTTGTTGATGTGTTCTACTTTATCTCTAGTTTCTAATTCATTCATCTCTGCTCCAATCTTAATTATTTCCCTTCCTGTGTGTGGGGTTGGCTTAATTTATTGTCAATTTTCCATTTCTTTAAGGTATAAAGAGAGTTGGTGTATTCAGGATTTTTCAATTTTTTTGAGCGAGGTTTGGATGGCTATATATTTACCTCTTAGACCACCTTTGCCATATCTCATAGGTTTGATTTGATATCTTCATTCTCCTTGGGTTCCATGAAATGTTTAAGTTCTTCTTTGATTTCCTGGTTGATCCAAACATTCTTGAGCAGGATAATCTTTAGCTTCCAAGTGTTTGAATTCCATCCAAACTTTTTCTTGTGGTTGGGTTTCAGTTTCACAGCATTATGGTCAGCGAATATGCAGGAGATATGCTCAGTCTTCTGGTATTGTTTGAGCCCTGATTTGTGACCTAGTATGTGGTCTTTTCTGGAGAATGTTCCATGTGCACTCACGAAGAATGTGTATTCTGTTGCTTTAGGGTGGAATGTTCTGTATATATCTATGAGATCCATCTGGTCCAATGTGTCATTTAAAGTTATTATTTCTTTGTTGATTTTCTGTTTAGATCTGTCCATTGCTGAGAGTGGCGTGTTAAGATCTCCTACAATTAATGTATTTGCATTAATATGACTCTTTATTTTGATTAACGATTGGCTTATGTAGTTGGCTGCTCCCAAGATTGTTAGATCTTCTTGGTGTATAGACCTTTTGAGAATGATGTAGTGTCCTTCTGTATCTCTGACTATAGTCTTTAGATTAAATCTAATTTGTTTGATATTAGAATTGCTATCCAAGCTTTCCTTTGAGGCCCATTCTCTATCCCCTCACTTTCAGTCTGGATGTATATTCAGTTTCAAAATGTTTCTCTTGTAGACAGCATATGAACAGGTCCTGACATTTTATCCAGTCTGTAACTCTGTGCTGTTTTATGGGAGCATTTAGGCCATTCACATTGAGAGTGATGAAAGATATGTTTTTATTGATATCATGTTGCCCGTGAAGTCCTTGTTTCTATAGATTACCTCTATGACTTTCTGTTCTGTGTCACTCTTTGTTTCTTCTTTTATAGAATCCCTCCCCTCAAAAAAAAAAAAAAAAAAAAAGAATCCCTCCCCTCCACCCGTTTAATACTTCTTGTATTGCTGGCTTGGTGGTCACATAATCTTTTATACCTTGCCAGCCCTGGAAGCTCTTTATCTCTCTGTCCATTTTGTAGTCAGCCTTGCTGGTTATAGTATCCTTGGTAGCATATTTTTTTCATTTAGTTTCCTGAATATGTCTTGAAGCCCTTTCCTGCTTCCCAGGTTTCTGTGGACAGTTCTGACATTATTCTGATGGTTCTCCTTCTGTACGTAAGTGATCTCTTTCCCCTAGATGCCCTTAAGACATATTCTTTGAATTTATGATTCATGAATTTCACACTTATGTGCCTGGAGGTTTTCCGAGCCTCATTCATTTTGGGGGGTGCCCTCTCTGCCTCTAGAACACAAATACCTTTTTTGTTCCTCAGATTAGGGAAATTTTCAACCAGGATTTGTTCAACTATATCTTTTAGTCTTCTCTCTCTTGCAGCTGCCTCAGGCATCCCAATAATTCTGATATTGGAGCATTTGATGGTGACATTTATTTCCCTAATTCTATTTTCATGGGGTTTTAGCTGTTGGTTCCAAGACTTCTCCTTCTCCTGCTTCTCAATAAATCTGTCTTCTAGATCACTAATGCAATCTTCTGCTTCTCTTACCCTAGGTGTTAGAGTATTTAGATTAGATTGGATCTCATTGATAGCATTTTTAACCTCTATCAGGTTGGCTTTCACTTCTGCCCTTAGAGCTTCTATCTTGCCACTAATGGTCTTTTCCAGCTTAGCCATTGCTTGGATGATTGCTACCCTGAATTCCATTTCTGTCATATTGTTTATGTCCATGTGCAGTTCTGTGACAGAGGTTGCAGTCTCTGAATTTTTTCTTCTGTTCCTCCTCTGAGTCATTTTGTTGAGGGATGGTTGAGGGGATGTATAGCTGAATATATCAACCATGATCCAGGAAAGTTGCCCATTGGAAGGATTTGGAGCAATAAAAAGTCACAACCAAAAATGAACAAGGAAGAGAAAAAAGAGAGATAAAGAGAAAAAAAGCAAGAAAAAAAATCTGGCCAAAATTGCCCCCAAGGTAGGCTTTATATGGCACAAACCAAAAAGAATAAACAAAATGTCTGTGGAAAGTAAAAGAAAGGGGGGAAAAGCAAAAAGCAAAACCCATCCCAAATGACTCCAAAAATAAGATTTATATAGTATAAAGGCAAAAAAAAAATATACAGAAACACTGGCAGAAGATTAAGTTGGGAATGTGATTACAAACCTTGGTTGTGGGCGAGGAAAGTATTTTAGTTCCTCCTGGGTATATCTTGTTATTTTTGTTAGAGGACTCAACTTCCTAGAGAACTGGCTCATATATAGGGATAGTATTGAATAGGAAAGAAACAAACAAACAAACACAAGTATATGTATGAAAAATGTTCAAGTTAAAAAGTTATTAAGGAATATTGTATTAAATATCAGATTGTAATAATAAGTGGGTTAAAAACTAAAAAACATTAAATCTTTTAAAATCGTAAAAAAAAAACCTAAAAAACAATAATCATGAGAATGAATTTAAAATCTAAAAAAAACTTCAAAATGAAAATGAAAAGAAGTTAAAAATATAAAATGAAAAGCTATGTCTATAAAATACAGGTTTTGGGGTAGCACCAGGAGTTTAATACATTGTTTTTTCTCCGATGTTGGGGTTTTGCAGTTTTATGGAGACCCTGTGGTGGTTGTCCTCTTATTCTTCTGGCTTGCTTTCTGGGGAAGGGTCCTGCCACATTGTTTTTCAGTCAATCTAGCCTGAGTCTCCCTGCCCCCCATGAAGGGGCTGGGCTCTATGGAAACCAGTTTTTCAGGCTTCTGTTCTCTGAAGGTTTTGTTGTTTTGTGGCTTTTTGCAACTTTTTGGAGAGTCACAACAATGTAAGCTCTCCACACCCAGACCTCTGTCTCAGAGAGAAGCCTCAGTCTGCTCCCTTCTGGATAGTGTGGGACACACAGACTTTCCCTCTGCACTCTCCCCTGCACCCAACCACCTCCCACAAGTAGCATGCATCCCCAGTCACCAGCCGCAATGGCGTCCAACACCCCTGCTTGTCCCTTCGCCCCCATGCCACAGAAACCACGATATCGGTTTGTGCAAGCCTATAACTGTTGGGACTTCTGTCTGGAGCCCACATCCATGCTAGATGTTCTTGGACCAGGTGACCCCACACATCACATGGTAAGCTGTTGGATGAGTGACCTCCAGAGCAGGCGGGTGTGCGCCCAGCCCAAGTGGTGGTACAAGCACAGTTTCAGGGAGTCCCTGCCGGGCTCACTCAGGTGCCAGGGAACACAGTCTACTGCTGGCTCAGGAATGCAGTTTTATGTCCCTGCCAGTGGCCGTTAGATTCCAGCAGTTGCCCCTTAAGACCCTTTGTTTTTGCATACTTTTAACCAGACGGCAAGTTGATGCTGGTCCACAAGCTCAGGGCACTTTTGTATTGGGCTATCACTTTCTAATGGGTACTTCTGGTGGCTCCCTCCCTCTTCTGTTTATCCTCAGGAAATCAGTCAGAGTGATCCCGCTCCAGTTTACCTCTCTGCTGATGCCCTTCTGCCTCTGTAGAGATCCAAAAGTGTGTAGTCTTACATTTCAGGCTGATTTCATGGGTGCTTACAGTGTTCTGGTAGATACTTAGCTCACTTCAGGGGACTGTTTGAAACAGTGTCTCCTACTTCTCTGCCATCTTTCCCTCCTACTCTAGTGTGGTGGTTTCTAATGTAGGCTGCTCCAGTCTTTTGGAGTACACCTCCCACAGGTTACAAGGGGGAGTTTTTGACCCTACAAGGTTTGTACTGGAACTGCCAGGGCAGCCTTTTTGTTTGTTTGTTTGTTGTTATGGTGCTGGGGGCACTATAACTTCAAAGAAAATGCATTATAATAAGTCTGGGGGTTACCCTGGGATAGAAGGGGAAGAGTCTTCTCTTAGGTGCACAGGTTCTGCACCTGTGGTTCTTGGTCTTTTAGCCCCAAGGTCCTGGAAGCCATAAAGTTTGAAAGTTGTGTCCCTGGAGTTTTAATGTTTTGTTACTGATCACCTTCCTTTCCTCCAGCTGAAGTCTCTATCATTCTTCCCTCAAGGACTTGGGACTCTGCCTTGGGACCTTCTTTCCACTGCTCATGTCTGTCTTCTACCTAACACTAGTGTGTGTTAAGGGCTATCTCATAATGGTTTTGATTTGCATTTCTCTGATGACTAATTATGTCATGCATCTTTTAATGTGCTTAGTGGCAGTTTGCATATCTTTTTTTGGGAAGTATCTATTCTGACACTTTGGGGGTTTAGCTCAGTGGTGGAGCATTTGACCACAGATATTTGGCCCATTCTTAAATTGGGTTGTCTTTTTGAATTGGAAGTATTGTTTATATATTCTAGATACAGTTCATTTTTAGATATAGGCAATGAATTATGAATATTTTGTTCCATTCTCCAGGTTGTCTTTCCATTTTCTTAGTAGGTCCTTTGAATCATAAAAGTGTTTAATTTGATGAAGTCTACATTATTTTTTCTTTTGTGCTTGAACGTTTGTTGTTGTATCTAAGAATATGCTGATTTTAAAGTTTCTTTTTAAGATTTTATTTATTTATTTGACAGAGATCACAAGTAGGCAGAGAAGCAGGCAGAGAGAGAGGACAAAGCAGGCTCCTTGCCGAGCAGAGAACCTTATGCAGTCCTCAATCCAAGGACCCTGAGATCATGACTGAGCTGAAGGCAGAGGCTTAACCCACCCAGCCACCCAGGCACCCTGATTTTAATTTTTTTAAAGATTAAAATGTTTATGTTGTGTGGGGCCCCATGTTGTGTGCCACCCAATCCTCACTGTTCTCTATGAAGTAGTAATCATGGCATATATATGGTAGTGTTCACATGGTACATCCTTTTCCCCAGCATTAATTCTGAAGAATTGCTCAAATTAGACAGGTAGTTTTTGTTCAGTGTAATTGCCTTTAAATTGTATTCTCCATTGTGACTTTACATTTGCATACTTGTTTTTTACAGTATTACTCAATCTATAATAGTAGTGTATCATTTCTTATTTTGTTTTCCATGTGGAATATAGGTTGTTCTTTGAACGTATATTTTCCCACTTTTCTTTTCTTTTCTTTTTTTTTTTTAAGATTTTATTTATTTGACAGAGAGAAACACAGCCAGAGAAGGAACACAAGCAGGGGGAGTGAGAGAGGGAGAAGCAGGCTTCCCGCCAAGCAGGGAGCCCAATGTGGGGCTCGATCCCGGGTCTCCGGGATCATGACCTGAGCCGAAGGCAGTTGCTTAACCAACTGAGCCACCCAGGCGCCCCTATTTTCCCACTTTTCAAAATATTTCATCTTATTCCTACGCTAAGTAAATGATAGAAGCATATAAAACCCTGCTTTTTATATTCCATGTTAAGACTGTTCCTCCTGGGGCCCCTGGATGGCACAGGTGGTTAAATGCCCAGTTGTTGATTTTGGGTCAATTTGTGATATTCGGATCCTGAGATCAAGCCCCATTTTGTGTGGGGCTCCATGCTCAACAGGGAGCCTGCTTGAGGATCTCTTTCTCCCTCTTCCGAACCCCTCCCACAAACTCTCACTCTCTCTCTAAAATAAATACACATTTTTTTTAAAGGTATCCCTCCTGACTAAGAGCATGTCAGTGATCTTCTGTTTTTTACTTATTATCTATCAAAATGAACTTTCTCTTGATTTTCTAGGATTTCTTTCTTGGGTTTTGCTGAGAATATTATTCAGTCTTGTTTCAATAAATAACACTGTGCATGTCATTATGGACATCATGGGACCTACACAAACAGCTAAAAAACAAAAGTTGGTAAGAACTAGTGATGTTGAAAGATAGAAAATGTGCAGGCAAAAACCATGGCTTTGGAGGCTTTAAGAAGAAATATAGGAAAATCTGAACGTTGACAGAGAGTCTGAACTCAGACTTAGGGGTATAATGAAGATGATCATGGTGTTAGGTAAAAGGAAGATGTTGATTATAGACATTTAACTCCAGACAAGAGAATAGCAAAACACATGCAGCGAGATGGTAGAAGAAGGAGAGGGTTATTCTGTGATTTTCAGATCATAAGTGGAAAAGAAAAGTTTCATAAAAAATAAGACATCTGTGCTAACTACATTTTTTTTTCAGTGTTATAGAGCCAATTCTATCCTATATTCAAATGGGAAAAATACAGAACACACCTAAGAGTAGAACCTGATGAAAAAAGTGATTTATGAACTGGAAAAAGATGATTATACTGGGAAGTTGATGTGTGCCTTGTAACAGCATTACCAGACCAGGTAGATTCTGTGATGTAGTTTAGTGAAGACTGGATTTGCAGTCGACATTCCATATTGGGTTTCTTGATTCTATCACATGCAAGCCAAGCAGTCGGTGTGCTCTCTGAGACTTGGTTTCCTCAGCTATCACAGCATGAAGAAAATAACTTTTTTTTTTCACGATTCTTTAGAGATTGAATGAGATGATAATGCATCAATCACCAGCCTTGTAGGTGAGTGCTTAGTAAACATTCACTCCCTGTGAAATGCCAGCCCCGGTGCAAGAGGGTCAATCACTCAGTAGGTAAAAGAGGTTTCTCACATTATAGTCAGATGTGGCTACAGTCATTTTAGAATGGCAACCATAAAAATAAGACAAGATATTGAAATTAGAAAAAATATTCTTTGAGCACTTGAATGGTGTTCTTTTTTTTTTTTTTTTTTTTTTTTTTTTTTTTAAAGATTTTATTTATTTGACAGAGAGAAACACAGCGAGAGAGGGAACACAAGCAAGGGGAGTGAGAGAGGGAGAAGCAGGCTTCCTGCCAAGCAGGGAGCCTGATGTGGGACTCGATCCCGGGTCTCTGGGAACATGACCTGAGCCGAAGGCAGTCGCCCAATCAACTGAGCCACCCAGGCGCCCCTTGAATGGTGTTCTTTACAGGAAAGATAACTCAGAAACTAGACTGTAATCAATCCCTGATATTGATTGTGAGTATTCATTGGCACCATTGTTTTTATACATATATGTTAACAGAGTGACTCAATTTTTACAGAAGCTAGAATTCCTAACAAGGCATAGCTATACATTACATTTGTCCCTATCAGTATATCCTAAGTTTACTTAAAGTTGCTATGCTATAATCCAATTAAATATTCTGTTGCCTTCTATTTCTGTATGGGAAACTGGTCTTCATTCTTCCAACCAGGTATAATTTCTATTAGGAACGGAGGAGCCAGAAATCATAATCACTGATGTTATGTGTATTTGGATCTGTTATATCTGACACTTGAAGTATTTTCACCTGTTCCTTCTTACCTAGGGTCTTGTGAAAGCTTTTGGGAAAGGACTGTCTCATTTAAATAGCTATTTAGAATGTCAAGGTCATGGAAGACAAGGGAAGGCTTAGGCATATCTCAGATTGTGGAGAGCTAAGGAGATAAGATAACTAAAAACAAAGTGATATCCTGGGATATCCATTATCTGGGTTAGATAATGGAACAAAATAAGGTATATTAGTGGAAAGGCTGGCGAAATCTGACTAAAATCCATAGGCAGTTGTGAGTATTTTACTATGCTAATTTCTTAGTACAAAGGAGAGTATTATGGCTGTGTGAGACATTGATATAGGAGAAGCCCAGTGAAGGTTATTTAAAAAATTAACATTTATCTCTTTAATAGTGTGGCTGTGAGATAAAACTGTGATGTTGCAGAATACTTAGGATCTAGAATCACTCAATAAAATCTGATTGTTATAAATTTTAAAAAAAGGCAATTCAGAGGTTTTACTCTCAAGTATGGGTATTTGTTTCCTATATTAGTCACTGGCATTGATTACTTTAACATTCTTTCTGCTTGTTGAAATTCAATATCTTAGAGATTCTCATAAATCTAGTGAAAGAAGTGTTCTCATATACATTATTAGGCATTTTCTTTTTATTTAGTACTCACTATTTGGGATGCTACTTTCAAAAATATTGGAGTAAAAAAAAGTACATTTTATGGAGTAGAAATTATATTCTCCAAATTCGTGTCTTTACACATCCCTTTTATGACATTTCTAGATCACAAATGAATTCATTAATGATACACTATGTTTTTAAAAGGCCCAAGTTTGTATTTATAAGCCCTTAACATCTGTTTAGAGTATACTTAAGAAAACAGGTTTTGGTGAAAAAACCCACTCAAGCAAACTCGAACCCTACAGTAGATTTTGTAAACAATCATAGAAATAGTGCCATTTTGAGTTGCTTTTCACCTTTTTAAAAATCAACTTTATTGAGGAGTAATTTACATCCCACTGAATGTATCCATTTTATATGTATCGTTCAATGATTGTACATTCTCTGAGTTGTGCAACTGTGACTGACTCAGTTTTAGATTACTTTCATCAGCCCAGTAAACTCCCTCGTGCCTATTTCAATTTCCCATTTTTAGTCCCAGGTAATGACTAATCTGTTCTTTTGTTTCAAGAGATTGGTATTTTTAGAGCATTTTTATGTGAATGAATCAGAATGAATCAGAGAATACCTAGGTTTTTGCGTCTGGTTTCAGTGACTTAGGAGAATGTCTTTGTGGTTCCCTCTGATGTTGCATTATCAGTTTTGTGTTCCTTTTCATTTCTGGATAATATTTCATTGTATGGAACACACCGAATGTGCTTCTGTATCCAATAGTGGATGGACATTTGAAGTATCTCCACTCTGGTGCTGGCCATAACGAATAGCACTGTGGTGAACACTAAGTGCAGGTCTTTGTGTGGATATGAATGGTTATTTGCTTGAACTATTTCTTGTGACTCATTTTCCTCACTTAATGAATGCCTTAAAATTGATTACATAATTTTTGTAATTATCCTATTTATTATTTTTCAGCACTTAGCTTCCTTCTTTTCAATTAAAAACATGGCCATTAACTTCAAAACAGTGAACTGTCATTGCAAGTTAAGATGAAATTATTTCCATGAATACTATTCACATATTAATAGTCTAAAATATTTAGTTTTTCAGTTAAATTTTAATGAGAACTTCTATTAGTAAACAAGACACTTAGGAGAAACAAGGCACATTTTCAGAAAGATGCCAATAAATAATCTCAGGTTTGAAGTTTTTAAATAGCTTAACTAAACATTTGTATAGATACAAATATATATTTTTGAAATGCCATGGGTACTCTAAGATAATTATATCTGCTTTAGCTTTAGAGATATGGGAGGAAAACTGCCATTTTTAATGGCAAAATTTTGACAAATGTTTAAAAAACAATTATGGATGTGCATATTTATTGAGTTATGAGGTAGTAAATGGAAAATGTCATGTAACTATTTCTCTCCAGTTTTTTCTCAAGATTCTATTTATTTGAAAGAGCACATGAGCACATGAGCAGGGGGAGGGGCAGAGGAGGAGAGAGAGAGAGAATCTTTTTTTTTTTTTTTTTAAAGATTTTATTTATTTGACAGAGAGAAACATAGCCAGAGAGGGAACACAAGCAGGGGGAGTGAGAGAGGGAGAAGCAGGCTTCCCGCCGAGCAGGGAGCCCGATGTGGGACTCGATCCCAGGTCTCCGGGATCATGACCTGAGCCGAAGGCAGTTGCTTAACCAACTGAGCCACCCAGGCGCCCCGAGAGAGAGAGAATCTTAAGTGGACTCGCTGCTGAGCACAAGCCTGATGACTTAGCTCTTGATCCCAGCATCCTGAGATCACAACCTGAGCCAAAACCTAGTTGGATGTTTAACTGACTCAACCACCTGAGTGCTAGTTCTCTGCAGTTTATAAGGCAAATACCTTCTTTTATATGTTTCCTATTTTTGCAAGGCAGTGGTAAAGTGCAAAACTTTAATCATAAGTAGTGATATTAATTGCCAAAAAAATATAGTCTATATGTATCAAAACTACAAAAAGGTTGGTTTTCTAATAAGTACTTAGCAACCAACATTATTTTTTTCTTGTTAGTTGACTTCCTCATATATTGTATCTTTATTACTATATCTGCTCATTTATCTATTTAGATTTTATAATGAAAAATAACCATGTCTTAGTCCTCACATCCAGGAAGGTATAATTGCCAAAAAGAAGTTGCCATGCAGTGGTCCTCCTCTGTACAGTTCTTATGCTATTTTCAATTTTTCTGTATTTTAGATTCTTTTTCACAAAAGGAAGAAAGGGAACCAATTTTGAAAAAACATCCTCCATGTCCCGGAATCATCAAAACATTATTGTAAGGCAGATTACAAATGAGAAAACCATAGTGCCGAGAATTTAAATTAAAAACTCAAGAACATAAACCCATAAGAGGAGCAGAACTGTATCTGAGGACATTTATAGTTAAATTCAGAGGCCACATAATGTTATGTTCAACTAATGATTTGTAGTGACTATTTTGTTTAACATTGTGATATTTTAAACCAAAATTTATGTTTGATGTCAGGAGAAGAAAATAAAATTCCACATTAAGTCAAAATATAGCACTCATTGGGTGGCAGATATTCAGTTATAATTCAGGAAAATAATCTCAAAAGAGACTTAAACTCTAATTATTTGCATGATCAGGATTTTAAAAGTCAGACAAGTCTGTGATGATCCTAAGCCTCAACAACATAAAATTTTGTTTTCTTCCACATTGATTATATGCCTATTTTATGTTAGATTCTGCTAAGCTACTATACAGGAAGATAAATTTCTGCTGTTGATAGGTTTTAACAAAAATAAGAAATACCTTGTTTTCTGACATATGGATTGGTTTTGATTCAGTAAAATGAAAACGGGCAGGGATTTCTTAAAAGGTGAATTTTAAAATTATTTGATGTTTTTCTTTCCATAGTTCATGTCTCTCTCTCAGAAGGAAGGAAACAGTGGGAGAGAATCATCTCTGCATTATTATTTGTGACATGTGGCAAACTAATAAAACCCCCAGTTTTCTCCCCGGGAAAAGTGAGGGTGATCATTGGTACTTGGTGGAGTTTTAAAGAGAATTATTTACTATGAAATAATTTCAAATATCCAGTCTTTACTGTGTTTAGCTTCTAGCTTTTCTTTTGTCTCCATCTTTTCCTCTGGCTTTTCACATTCTTTTTGCCAAGAAAGAAAGGGCTTCTGAGACTGTGTGTGGTCTATAGCTGTACCACCCTGAATGTGCCTGATCTCATCTGATAGTGTGTGTGTGTGTGTGTGTGTGTGTGTGTGTGTGTGTGTGTGTGTTTTCTTTCCTAAACCATAGAGTATTTTTCAGACTATTTCTTTTCTTTAATTTCCAAAGGAATCATTCCATCCACCAAATATATCTAATTAAAATGGCAACCAGCTATTAAAATAGCATTAATCTTCTCATTACACTAGACAACACATTTAATCTTGCATAATGGGTGAGAATGTGTTGGCTGCTGAACAGGAAAACATGTGTGTTCAGGGAACATAAAGCTCGTAGTTCCCTCTGCCTTGTGAGATGGAGTACAAGTCACGAGCATCTTTGTCCTCATCCACATTCCACCCCTTAGTTCGATGGGATATTACAGTCCATTGTTTTTCCTCACGGAATCACTCATTTGATACTACAAAACTTCTGCAACTTAAACAGGGCCATTGTTACTGTCTTAGTTCACAGATAAATAAATTGTTGCATAGAATGTTTAAAATCACTTATCCTGTAAGTGTAGGAGGTAAGCAATTTAATATGTCCAGAGACATTTTATTTCAAAGGTAATGGTTGATTTCAAGCAAAAGCAGTCTTTAGAGCCATGATAGAGTAATGGTGTCCAGATGAACAAAAGAAAT
Source organism: Spilogale gracilis (assembly GCA_004023965.1). Lineage (NCBI taxonomy): Eukaryota > Metazoa > Chordata > Mammalia > Carnivora > Mephitidae > Spilogale > Spilogale gracilis. The sequence continues at coordinate 13,085 of PITA01023963.1, forward strand.
ACTTCATATGAACCCAAAATAGGACATGATGGTTTTTAGGCACTGGATCTCAAACCACAGACAATGATCACCAACAGACCAGAAAAAAATGAGGTGATTTTCTTTTTTGAAAGCATTTCAGAGTGCAGTGCTGGTGAAGAGCGCTCAGTGGGGCCTGGCAGAGTCTCTGTATTGGGGGGCGGGGTAGCTGAGGGATAAGGCACCTGCCTATGCAAGACAGAGCAACTCAGAGGGGACAGGTGCCCTGGAAATAACTGCAGATACTAGCAGAAGTTCCCCTTGAATATCTAGCTGTGTACCAGTCAGCTCATGCCTGTGAGGACACCCACGACCCCTGGGGAAGGGATGAGAAATCATACTGCCAGGCAGAGATACAGTACTGTCAAGATACTGGCTCTTCTCAGATCTATAGAATCAACATGATCCAGATCCTAACCCCCAAGTTAATATCTTAGAATAAGACAACGTTGAAAAAGAACAGTTGAAAGATTAACGTTACCCAATTTTAAGACTTATTATAAGTTAAGTGAAAAATCATAAGCTAATAAAAAAAGTGTGATATTAGTGTAAGGCCACACAAACTGATAAATGGAACTGATTAAGGAATCCAGAAATAGATCTCTACATGAAGAAACACTGATTTTTATAAAGGTACAAAGGAAAAGGAGAGAAGGGATTATGTTTTCAGCAGAGTGCAGGAACAACTGGATACCCACATGCAAAACACTGAATTTTGATGAGTACTTCACACCATATTTTAAAAAATCCAAAATGAATCATAAACTGAAATATAAAAACCTTAGCATATAGAACTGTAAAAATAGCATGTATAAAAGATCTTTATGAACTTACATCAGGCAAATATTTCTAACTGGGTGGCTTAGTTGGTTAAATGTCTGCCTTTGGCTCAGGTCATGATCCCAGGATCCTGGGATCGCGTCCCACATCCTGCTCCCTGCTCAGCAGGGAGTTTGCTTCTCCTTCTACCCCTCCTCCCTGCTCATGATCTCTCTGTCTCTCAAAAAAATAAAAAAAAATATTAAAAAAAATAAATATGACACCCAAAACACTATCCATAAAATAACACATTGGTAATTTGAACATCATGAAAATTAAAGGATATACTTAGAATATATAAACAACTCTCAAAGCTCAATGATAAGAAAAAAACACAATTTTTGAAAAGGCCAAAGATTTGATCTTCCACCAGAGAACACATATGGGTGACAAATAAACACAGGAAAAGACTCTCACTGTCTTTACTCATTAGAAAAATTCTGGTTCTTCTGAGGTGTCACAGCCTACCTGTTAGAAAATCTGAAATTGAAAAGAATATGGAGGAATATGGATTCCAAGGGTGTGGAAAAATCTGGAACATACATACATAGCTGACAGGACTGTAAAATGGTTCAAATGTGGAAAACAGCTTGGCAGAAATTTCTTAATGTAAGTGTATTTACCTTGTGGTCCAACCAGCCCATTCTGGGTTATTTACCTAAGAGAAAACAAACTTGATATATATTTTCATGCAAAGATATATACACCTGAATGTTCATAGCAGCCTTATTAGTAAGAACCACCAAACTGGAGTCAGTCCAAGTGTCTGTCCACAAGTGAATGGATAAAAAAGGTGTGATATATAAGATATGATATGAATTATAATGAAATGAGTTCTTGATTCTTATAACAGCATGAGTAAATGTCAAAATAATTATTCTGAACGAAAGAGCTCAGACAAAAAAGAATGTGTTCTGCATGATTTTATCTGTATAAATTTCTAGGAAATGTAAAATAATCCATAGGAATAGAAAGATCAGTAGTTATCTAGGGATGGGCAGGAGGAGGAATTTCCTACTGTCATGAAGAAACTTTTGAGGTGAAGGATATGTTTATCTTAGGGTCTCGTTTGAAGAGTGTATATAACATGTCAAAACATATTTCAAGGTACTCTTTCAACATGTGTAGGATATTCAATTATACTTAACCATATATTGAATATTAATGATACTTAAGCACATAAATATTTTAAAATCTCTCTATCTGAAACCTTGTTTGATTTAAGGTCCCCAAATTTTATACCACTAAAACCAGCATTACAGATATATTTAAATGGCTTAAACTGATATTTTAAAGTGTTTTTAATAGCTATTTGGAGGCCATTTGGTAGTATTGCATATTCATCCTTGAGATATTAAATGTGTGATGATTACATTTTCAGAGTCCCAAATCAGGATGCATAGTATCATAGCTCTAAAGAAATTCATGCATCTTATATGAAGTTTTAGGAAATTGGGGCAGATTAAAGAAGAGGAGTCAAATAGAAAAAAAGAAAAGCTCCTGAGCACACTCACTGGAATTGTTAAACTGTTGTAATGCATTTTTTTCATATGCTGTGATCCTACATAAAGCTAGTTTAAGAAAGACTCTTGCGGGCGAGTGAGAAAAACTATTTATCTGAGCTCTATAATATGCATAATTTTGTATGCATTGGCAGTCTGGAACAGATTAAAGCAGTATGTTGAAAATGAAATCAGATTTTCTCTGAAGCTGAGCCCCCCTTCAATACCGAACGTTCTGTCCCATATTCAATAGTGCTAGAGCTCAGCCTAGGAGAACTCTTTCAAGAACGTTGAAACAGTATGTTTCAGTAAGGATATGAGAAATGTTTAATCTTTTAACACATTAACAGAATCTTGAAAATTGCATTGGTCCAGTGATTTCCCCATTAAAAAAAATTGATAAACACATATGAGTCACAGCAAAGTATAGTTTTGGTGTCATTCACCTGTTACTATCCTGAAATGTGTCTTCGAACCCTCTCCAAAAATTTTTTTCTAAACCAGTAGTCAATCAGCATAGTAATTTACCCAAGAACACCAAGAAACTATTTATTTAAGAGATGCAGTTTATGATTCCCCAAGTCATAATAATATTATGTACTTACAGAGTTATTCTTCTTAAGGGAGAGTCTAGTGTTTAAACCATTCAAATACTCTTCTCACATGAAAATCAGGGAAAATGAGTTATACAGAAGAGAAATATTTGCTGAAACATTTATTTATACCATTGTTCAAAAAGTAAAATAACCAGATGAATTATTTTATCTTAGATGCTATACAAGCCGTTTTTTTTGGGGGGGTTCCAATATTTTATTGAACAAGCATGAGAGTCAGGGAAAGTAGATCTTTTTAAACTATGTAATACAGGAATTTTTGTTTCTTTTGTTTGATGATGTACCTTCCCCATTTAATACTGTGACTGGTACATGTTATGTCACAAGAGATTTTGTTGAAGCAGATTTTTTTTTTTGCTATGCCCCTAGTTGTTTAATTTTCATAACTGTTCTCCTAGATAGTGTATTTCCCAAGCAAAGGCCATATCATAATTTGGTGTTTACATTCATAGGTTGCCTATATTACATATTGATTACCCGCAAGTAGTTATTTATAAAGACATGCTTTCAATTACAAAATCAAATCATTCACACTGGGGCATAAAAAACAATGAAACAGAAAATGTCAGAAGAGGCTCTGTACCCACTAAGGTATAAAAGGTTCAGAATCAGATATACCCAACGGCCCCTGAGGACCAATATGTTTGACAGAACTTGAAATAGCAAAGATTGTTTTTCTAGCATTTTGCCACATTTGACATTTAAAATTACTTCATTCTGAATCTCCTAAAAATAAAAACATATATAATCAGCCTACTCTTCTTATGTTCAAGTTAACACTAATTGAACAATATTTTTATGATTATATATAGCCCCTATTTACATTTTATAAGGTGCTCCAGAGATTTTTTCTTTTTTTAAAGATTTTATTTATTTATTTGACATAAAGAAACACAGCTAGAGAAGGAACACAAGCAGGGGGAGTGAGAGAGGGAGAAGCAGGCTTCCTGCTGAGCAGGGAACCTGAGGCGGGGCTCGATCCCAGGACTCCATGATCATGACCTGAGCTGAAGGCAGACGCTTAATGACTGAGCCACCCAGGTGCCACAAGATGTTTTTTTTTTTTTTTACAAAATTGTGTAATGACGATGCAAGCAGGTTCTGGGCATTGTAGTGGATATTTGATATGCAGCTCAGTCCCTCTTTTTTTTTTTTTTTTTTTTTAAGATTTTATTTATTTGACAGAGAGAAACACAGCCAGAGAGGGAACACAAGCAGGGGGAGTGAGAGAGGGAGAAGCAGGCTTACCGCGGAGCAGGGAGCCCGATGTGGGACTCGATCCTGGGTCTCCGGGATCATGACCTGAGCGGAAGACAGTCGCTTAACCAACTGAACCACCCAGCTCAGTCCCTTTTTAAGATTAAACACATATTCCTCTGGTTTCCAGAAATACTCTCAGCAGACAACATTAATTTATGTCTGTCTAATGCATTAATCTTTCAATTCATTCAGCCTTCTTCCAGCTTTTGATGACATCGATATTTATATACATATTTAATATCTATATCTATATCTATATCTATATATTTTTTTAATAGTTCAGGCTATTCATTTTATAGAATGTTCCACCTGTGGATTTTACTTCATGAATAGATTTGGGGAAAACATTCCAGATCAAATGAAAACATTCCATTTTACTTCATGAATAGATTTGGGGAAAACATTCCAGATCAGAAAACATTCCAGATCATGCATATTTGGTAGGGTTGCTGGGTTTTTGCCAAACTGCAGGGGTCCCATAAAGTCCCACCCTTCCATGACTGGTGATGCTAAGTTGAGATGGGCAGGATGGTGACCGTCAGATCTTCCCACTTTAAAATGTGTTATGGATTGAATGTTTGTGTTTCCCTACAGTCATATGGTGAAGTCATAACCCCTCAATGTGGCTGTATTTTGTGGGGGGCACCTAAAGAATAGAAATAAATGAGGGCCATGGGGAGGTACCCTCATATGATAGGTTTAGTGTCCTTATTAGAAGTCAGAGAGAACTCTCTCTCTCTCTGTCTCTCTCCATCCCTCCATACCCCCTCCTTCTCCCTCTCCTTCATTATTACTGTGTAGTCACTGATTAATTTTTAAATTTGATTTATTATAACCCCTTACCAAAATTATTATTGTTTCAGAAAGTGACTCATGTCAGAGTAGAGAAACTTCTAGAGCCAATTCCTGGGTCCTTGGCTCTAGGCAAAAGCAAGATTCTAAACCTTGTACACTGAGCCTGATGCCTGCCTTTTCTCAAGGAAATCATACTTTATTTTATTGTGAACTTTTCTTTGAAATACAATGCTTACTTGAGCATTGATTGGGGCCTTTTTAGTGAGTGCTATCTGGAGTTAGAATTCTGTTTAAGATAAAATACTCATGAATTCCCTGATTTTATGTATGAGAGGAGTTTATCTAAGTTTGAAAAATACACTGGGATTAGAATTTACTTCACAGAATGGATTACTTTATAAATTTAATTTATTTAGTACTTACAGGTTATTAAGATTTTTTAATTTCTTCTTGTACAGAAGAATGATAATAGGCTATTAGAGCTAAGATTTAAATTTAAATTAACTATTACTAACAGGTGAAAATTTGGATATAAATGAAATTTTTTCCAGGAAAAAATATTAATAATTTGTATTAATGTATATAGTACTTCTGTATTATATGAAATGATGTGTCATTGTTTTCTGATTTTATTATTTTTTTGGCAATCTTTATTCTCTTTTTTAATTTAATTTTATTTTTTTCAGTGTTCCAAGATTCATTGTTTATGCCTCACACCTAGTGCTCCATGCAATATGTGCCCTCAGTACCCACCACCAGGCTCTCCCATCCCCCCACCCCCTTCCCTCTAAGACCCTCAGATAGTTTCTGAGTCCAAAGTCTCTCATGTTTCTTTTCTCTCCCTGACTTACCCTACTTCCCATTTCCTTTCCTTCTCCTACTATCCTCTATATTACCCCTTATGCACCATAAGTAAGTGAAACCGTGTGATACTTGACTTTCTCAACTTGGGTTATTTCACTCAGCATAATCTCTTCCAATCCAGTCCATGTTGCTATAAAAGTTGAATATTCATCCTTTCTGATGGAGGCGTAGTATTCCATTGTATATATGGACCACATCTTCTTGATCCATTCATCTGTTGAAGGGCACCTTGGCTCTTTTCACAGTTTGGCAATTGTGAACATTGCTCCTATGAACATTGGGGTACAATGGCCCTTCTTTTCACTACATCTGTATCTTTAGGATAAATACCTAGTAGTGCAATTGCAGGGTCATAGGGTAGCTCTATTTTTAATTTTTTAAGGAATCTCCACACTGTTTTCCAAAGCGGCTGCACCAGTTTACATTCTCACCAAGAGTGTAAGAGGATTCCCCTTTCTCTGCAGCCTCCCCAACACTTGTTGCTTCCTGTCTTGTTAATTTTGGCCATTCTGACTGGTGTAAGGTGGTATCTCAGTGTGGTTTTGATTTGAATTTCCCTGATAGCTAGTGATGATGAACATTTTTTCATGTGTCTATTAGCCATTTGTAGATCTTCTATGGAGAAGTGCCTCTTCATGTCTCTTGCCCATTGTTTGATGTGTTCATCTTCTCTTTGGATGTTGAATTTGAGTAGTTCTTTATAGATCTTGGATATCAGCCCTTTGTCTGTAGTGTCCTTTGCAAATATTCTCTCCCATTCTGTGGGTTGCCTCTTTGTTTTGTTGACTATTTCCTTTTCTGTGCAGAAGCTTTTTATTTTGATGAAGTCCCAAAAGTTCATTTTCACTTGTGTCTCCTTTGCCTTTGGAGACATGTCTTGAAAGAAGTTGTGGCTGATGTCAAAGAGGTTACTGCCTATGTTCTCTTCTAGGATTTTGATGGATTTCTGCCTCACATTGAGGTCTTTCATCCATTTTGAGTTTGTCTTTGTGTGTGGTGTAAGAGAATGGTCTAGATTCATTCTTCTATATGTAGCTGTCTAATTTTCCCAATACCATTTATTGAAGAGACTGTCTTTTTTCCATTGGATATTTTTTCCTGCTTTGTCGAAGATGATTTGACCATAGAGTTGAGCATCCATATCTGGACTCTCTACTCTGTTCCATTGGTCTATTTGTCTGTTTTTGTGCCAGTACCATGCTGTCTTGGTAATCACAGCTTTGTAATAAAGCCTGAAGTCAGGTAATGTGATGTCCCCACCTTTGTTTTTCTTCTTCAACAATTCCTTAGCAATTTGGGGTCTCTTTGGTTCCATATAAATTTTAGGATTGTTTGTTCCAATGCTTTGAAAAATGTTGGTGGAGTTTTGATCGGAATGGCATTGAAAGTATAGATTGCTCTGGGCAGTATAGACATTTTAACAATGTTTATTCTTCCAATCCATGAGCATGGGATGCTTTTCCATCTTTTTGTGTCTTCTTCAATTTCTTTCATGAGTGTTCTGTAGCTCCTTGAGTACGGATCTTTAACTTCTTTGGTTAGGTTTATTTCTAAGTATCTTATGGGTTTTGGTGCTATAGTAAACAGAATCAATTCTCTGATTTCCCTTTCTATATTTTCATTGTTAGTGTATAAGAATGCGACTGATTTCTGTGTATTGATTTTGTATCCTGCCACATTACCAAATTGTTGTATGAGTTCTAGTAGTTTGGTGGTAGACTCTTTGGGTTTTCCACATAGAGTATCATTTCATCTGCAAACAGAGAGAGTTATACTTCTTCTTTGCCAAGCTGAATACCTTTTATTTTGTTCTGTTGTCTGACTGCTGTTGCTAGGATTTCTCACACTATGTTGAACAATAGTGGTGAGAGCGGGCATCCTTGTCTTGTTCCTGATATCAGAGGGAAGGCTGTCAGTTTTTTGCTGTTGAGAATGATATTCACTGTGGGTTTTTCATAGATAGATTATATGAGCTTGAGGAATGTTCCCTCTATCCTTATACTTTGAAGAGTTTTAATCAGGAACGGATGTTATATTTTGTCAAAATCCCTTTCTGCATCAATTGTGGTTCTTCTCTCTTCTCTTATTGATTTGTTCTATCACGTTGATTGATTTGTGAATGTTGAACCACCCTTGCATCCCTGGGATAAATCCCACCTGGTCATGGTGGATAATCTTTTTAATGTATTGTTGGATCCTGATAGCAAGGATCTTGTTGAGAATCTTGGCATCCATATTCATCAGAGATATTCGTCTGAAGTTCTCCTTTTTGATGGAGTCTTTGTCTGCTTTGGGGATTAGAGTAATGCTGGCTTCATAGAAAGAGTTCAAAGTTTTCCTTCTGTTTCTATTTTTTTTGAAAGAGCTACAGGAGAATAGGTGTTATCTCTTCTTTGAATGTTTGGTAGATTTCCCCAGGGAATCCATCAGGTCCTGGGCTCTTGATTTTTTGGAGATTTTTGATCACTGCTTCAATCTCGTTACTACATGTAGCTCTATTCAGATTGTCAATCTCTTCCTGTGTCAGTCTTGGAAGTTTATATGTTTCCAGGAATGTATCCATATCTTCTAGGTTGTTAAACTTATTGGCTTATAATTGTTGATAGTAGTTTCTGATGATTGTTTCTATTTCCTTGGTATTAGTCGTGATCTTTCTCCTTTCATTCATGATTTTATTAATTTGGGTCTTCTCCTTTTTCTTTTGGATTAGCTTGGCCAATGGTTTATCGATCTTTTAATTCTTTCAAAGAACCAGCTTCTAGTTTTGTTGATGCATTCTACTGTATCTCTAGTTTCTAGTTAACTGATCTCTGCTCTAATCTTAATTATTTCCCATATTGTGTGTGGGGTTGGTTTAATTTGTTGTTGATTTTCCAGTTCTTTAAGTTGTAATGAGAGTTGATGTATTTGGGATTTTTCAATTTTTTTGAGTGAGGCTTGGATGGCTATGTATTTCCCCCTTAGGACTGCCTTTGCTGTATCCCATAGGTTTTGGATTGATGTATCTTAATTCTCATTGTTTTCCATGAAGAGTTTCAGTTCTTCTTTTATTTTCTGGTGATCCACAGATTCTTGAGCAGGATAGTCTTTAGCTTCCATGTGTTTGATTTTCTTCTGAACTTTTTGTTGTGGTTGAGTTCCAGTTTCATGGCATTGTCATCAGAGAATATGTAGGGAATAATCTCAATCTTCTAGTTTGGTTGAGCCCTCATTTGTGGCCTAGTATGTGGTCTATTCTGGAGAAAGTTCCATATGCGCTCAAGAAGAATGAGTATTCTGCTGTTTTAGGGTGGAATGTTCTGAATATATCTATAAGATCCATCTGGTCCAATGTGTCATTTAAAGTTCTTGTTTCTTTGTTGATTTTCTGTTTATATGATCTGTCCATTGCTGAGAGTGGTGTGTTAAGATCCCCTACAATTAATGTATTGTATCAATATGACTCTTTATTTTGCTTAACAGTTGGGTTATGTAGTTGGCTGCTCCCATGTTGGGGGCATAAATATTTACAACTGTTAGATCTTCTTGGTGTATAGACCCTTTGAGAATGATGTAGTGTCCTTCTCTGTCTCTGACTACAGTCTTTAGATTAAAATCCAAATTGTCTGATATGAAAATCACTACCCCAGCTTTCTTTTTGAGGTCCATTGGCATGAAAGATTGTCCTCCATCCCCTCACTTTCAATCTGGAAGTGTCTTTAGATACAAAATATGTCTCTTTTAAACAGCATATGGATGGGTCCTGTCTTTTTATCCAGTATGCAACCCTGTGTCTTTTTATTGGAGCATTTAGGCCATTCACATTGAGAGTGATTATTGATAGATATGTTTTTATTGACATCATGTTGCCTGTGAAGTTCATGGTTCTATAGATTACCTCTGTAAATTTCTGTTCTGTGTCACTCTTGTGTTCATTTCTCTTTTATACAACCCCTCTTAGTATTTCTTGTAGTTCTGGCTTGGTGGTTGCATAATCTTTTAGACTTTGGCAGTCCTGGAAGCTCTTTATCTTCCCTTCCATTCTGAAAGTCAACCTTGCTGAGTACATTATCCTTGGTTGCATATTTTTGTCATGTAATTTCCTGAATATGTCTTGCCAGCCCTTTCTGGCTTGCCATATTTCCGTGGATAGGGCTGATGTTATTCTGATGGCCCTCTCCCTATATGTAAGTGATCGCTTCCCCCAACTGTTCTTAAGACCAATTCTTTGGTTTTATGATTCATGAATTTCACAGTTATGTGCCTGGAGTTTGTTCTGGCCTCATTGATCTTGGGGGGTGTCCTCTCTGCCTCTAGGATACAAACATTTGTTTCATTCTCCAGATTCGGGAAATTTTCATTCATGATTTGTTCAACTATATCTTCTAGGCTTCTCTCTCTCTCAACTCCTTCAGGGATTCCAATAATTCTGATATTGGAGCGTTTCATGGCATCATTCATTTCCCTAATTCTATTTTTATGGGATTTAGCTGTTTGTTCCAAGACTTATCTTGCTCCTCCTTCTTAATCCATCTGTCTTCCAAATCACTGATATGATCTTCAGCTTCACTTACTCTAGTTCTTAGCGTATTTAAATTAGATTGCATCTCATTAATGGCCTGTCTAACCTTGGCTTTAATTTTTGTCATTAGAGCTTCTATCTTGAGACTAATGTTCTTTTCCAAGTTAGCCATTGCTTCGACGATTGCTGCCCTGAATTCCATTTCTGTCTTATTGTTTATGTTCATTTCCAGTGAATCTGTGACAGGGGTTGCAATCTCTGGGTTTTTCTTCTGTTGGTTGTTCCTCCTCTGAGTCATTTTGGCGAGGAGTGGTTGAGAGGATGTATAGCTGAAAATATCAAGCGTTATCCAGATTAATTGCTCGCTGGAAGGTTTCAGAGCAATCAGAAGTCACCACTCTCTACTGGTGCTCTTCTGTCCCCATAGAGATCCAGAAGTGATCCAGAAGTCTGTAGTCTTACATCTCAGCCTGATTTCATGGGTGTTCTGATCGTCCTGGTAGATAGTTTGGCTCACTTCAGGAGTCCTTTTGAAACAGGCTCTCCTACTTCTCCACCATCTTGCCCCTCACTCGGCATACTTTATTCTTTATAGGTCTTTCTAGAATTTCACAAATGATGGTTTGTCAAAAAACAGTATCTTTTTAATTGTTGATAATCTTTCTTATATATAATTTTATCTCCTTAATAGGTGTTCATATTTTTAATATTTTATTTCTCATTTTCTATGGACTTTATTTGCTATTCTTTTCCCAAGATTTAATGGTTAGGAAGGGAAAGCTGAAAAATCAGTGATCTTATACATGCATTAAAGGCTTTAAATTTCCATCTAAGCAAGGTATTTCTGCACCACAGATGGTTTGACATATTTTCATTAAAATTTGTATCATTATTTATACAAAGGCTTCACATTTCTTTTGTGATTTCCAATTGACTCCTGTCTTATTTGCAGATATATTACTAGATTTTGGAACTATGCAGATTCCTTAGTTATCTTTTCATTACTGGATTTTCAAGTACACTGCAGTCAAAAAATAGATTTTAAATCTTTTTCAAACTTTTGGAATTCACTGGCAATTTCTTTATGGATAAGCCTATAGTACCTTCTCATATATGTTTTTTGTACTTGAAAAAAATGTGTACGTTCTTGGAGGTAACAATATACATGAGTCAATTTGATCAAGTCTTCTCTCTAATTTCTGCTTATTCTTTCCAATACTGATTGAATTATAGTAAATGATTAAACCACGATGATGAATTTGTTTATTTTTCCTTTAAGTCTTTCAATTTTGGCTTTAAATATTTTTTATTAACATATAGTGTATTTTTTAAAAAAGATTTTATTTATTTTACAGAAAGAAACACAGCTAGATAGGGAACACAAGCAGGAAGAGTGAGATGGGAAAGCAGTCTTTTCCACTGAGCAGGGAGCCTGATGCAGGGCTCAATCCTAGGACCCCGGGATCATGACTTGAGCTGAAGGCAGACACTTAATGACTGAGCTACCCAGGTGCCCCACATATGATGTATTATATGCTTCAGGGGTACAGGTCTGTGAATCATCAGTCTTACACAATACACAGCACTCACCATAGCATATATCCTCCCCAATGTCCATCACCCAGCCACCCTATCCCTCCCTGCCACCCTCCAGCAACCCTCAGTTTATTTCCTGAGGTTAAGAGTCTCTTATGATTAGCCATTTTATGTTACTAGTATATACTAAGTTGAAACTATATTTCATCTTTGAATTGTTTCCTTGACCATCATAAAATATTTTTGGCATGTGTGGTAAAACTTCTTACCTGTCGTCCACTTTAGGTTTGAATGGGATCTTTCTCCATCGTTTTACTTCCAAGATCTTTGCGTCCTTGGATTTCATGTGTTTCAGTAACTACCATTCTGCTAAAATCTAATTTGCCTAACTTTGCATTTAACTTGAGTATTGGGTTTATTTGCATTGAATGCAGTTTTTAAGGACATATGTGTTTAGCCCTCCTTCCTTCCCATATATGTTCTATTTGACACCTGTATTTGTTTCTCTGTTTTTCTTTCCTGTTCAACAAATGCATTTTTTAATGTCCCACAGTATATTAGCTTGATAGTAGTCTATTTTATTTCCTTAATGATAATGCTAGAGTCAGCATTGAGTTTATTAATCTAAATGACTAGTCCTTTTACTTTCCAAAAAATACCATGATGTTAGAATCTTTCAACTACATTTACTCATCAAAACTGGTACATGTGTTACTTCAACTAATATTTTCAGATTTTAATTGAACAGCTGCTTAAGCACCATGGATATTGTCATTATTAGTATATATTTTCATTATTTATTTATGTATATTCCCTGAGCTAATGTTTCTAATGCATTACAGCCCCATGTTTCTGATTAGAAAAACTTATTTTTCATGGCCTTTAATACTTTACTTAGGTTATTTCTGCTTGTGATAAATTCATTTTCTTTTTTTCTTTATTCTCTATTTTCGAAGGATATTTCCATTGTGTATAGAACTCTAGGATGTACCCTTACATTTAATTTCCCATCCCTTCTCTTCTGGTTTCCATTGTTTTTTGTGAAATGTGAGCTTTCGTTGAGGTGATATGTCTTTTTCATTTGACTTCTTTTCAAGAAACTTTAAAATATGAAGAAGAGATCTGTTAGAGAATTTTCAGGTGTGTATGATGGGATCCACAAAAGCAAGAGAGAGAATGTATTAGAAAGCAGTCTGGGAAGAGATGTTATCCAAGATTTTTTTTTTTTTTTTTTTTTTTTTTTTTTTTAGCCAAAAGTGATTTATTTTGATATTAACGTATTCAGGTTGTTTTTCAAGAACTGAATTTAAAAGATGGTTAGATCAGGACAATTTTAGGTTTATTATCAGAAAAGTGCTTTTTATACTGTTTTTTTTTTGTTTCACTACACCTGGTATTTAAGTTTATCCATTGCCAGCAGGTGAGAGGTTGAAATTCTTTGAGTGTAAAATATGGGTTCATCAATTTCTTAGAAAAATAGTCTGACCTTCAATGTCATGAGATTTAACTCTGAGTTTCCTAGTCCGTGGCACCTATACTTTCTAGGGTAAAGGGAGACATAAACAAACAAACAAACAAACAAACAAATAAAACCAGGGTAATTGAATTGCTGCAACAGATGCTGTTGCTTGCACAATCAATTTCCATTCTCCCCTTCTCTCCCAGATACCAAATCTCGATGCATTCGTGTGGCAAGAAGCCTAGTCCAGGTGATGAACGGTGATGGATGCATCAGATGTGGCAGTCTTGGTCTCCTTACCAAGTGATTTGTCTAGAAGTAGGAGTAGAACCAATGTATGGCCAATGAAATATAACTAAAAATCTGCTGGAGGTTCAGGAAATATTTTTCTCTCTGCTAAGAAGGAGGTACTGAGGAAAAGCCATTATTGTCTGTCCCTTTCTTCCTACATCTGGATTTATTTTCATGAGGACATGACTCTAGGAACTGCAGCCATAGTCCAAGGGTGGGAAAGAGTTGTGAGTTGGGGCATCTTTTTTTTTTTCTGTATCCATTGTCAACACTACTTCCTGACAAGGGAACATTTACTTGGTCTGCAAGTCATTAGAATTGAGGTTATTAAAGTTCAGGCTCTGTATAGGATCCTAACAGGTTAATTTGGTTCCAGTCCCTCACTCTTTCTCTAAT
>PITA01023964.1:0-27154 GCA_004023965.1 Spilogale gracilis
TATAAAAAAAAAAAAGCCAAATAACAACAAAAATAGGAAGGTAGGGCAAGAAACCCCCACACATTGTAGAACTGTGTGCCTTTTTAGCATATTTTCTACTGATAACACTAAGATACAGCTATACTTTGGCAAACAGTTAAATCTATAGTCAGGGTTTGAAATTTTCTAGTAATCCTTTTCTTATTTGCCTCGTTTAAAAGAATCCACTGGGGTTTACTAATAAACAGTAACAAAATTAGGCGATAGAATTCACTTTTGCGGTGAGATTCAGAATCTCAGAATGGGTAAACAGATTAAACAGGAAAATAGCAAACGGATTCAGCCTGCCGGGGGAGTGTTGGAAATGAAAAGACAAGCAGAAAAATACCCACACATTCAGAGTGAGCCGCAGACCACATCCTAGGTTGAGCATTACACAGAAACGTTTCCAATGAACGGGAAGCCACTCTGGACTTCTTAGTTGTGCTTTAGTTGTCACTAATGGTTTGATTGGCCAGGACATGAGGCACGCGTGCCAGTGACTGTCAGCAGGTATGAGGCGTGTACTTACCGACCACTAGTTCTCTATCATAATAGTTCTGGTTTCCGTGCTTCTAATTCTTAAAATTTGGAGAGAATCTGAATAGCCACAGAAACCTTCTGCAAGGAAAATCTATCAAGAAAGGTGCATTAGCACGTACCTGTTTTTCTCCACTGGGCTTTTTGTGGTTCAGTAACAGCTCAACAGCTCCAACAACTTCCTTCCTGATAGCATGTAACAGGGCATCTCCAACATAGACATTAAAGCTTAAAAGTAGTTCAATGAGCTCCAAGTTCTCATTTTCAATTGCAATAAGGAGAGCAGTTCTTCCAAGAGGATCGATGCAATTAATATTGATTTTAAAATAAATTTCCGCTTCCTCCAAGGATTTCTTGACACTTGCATAATCTCCCTTTTCTACAGCATTTAAGTAGGCTTTTTCTGATGGTGAGAGTTCCGATTCTGCTCGGACTATCCTTAGAGGGATCCGATCTCTGTAGGGGGCATTCACATTCCTTTTGTAATAGAACTGAGCCATGTTTCATGCCATGCTATTATTTCCTTGTCTCTGAAAGTGCAAAGAGAACCCAAAATACACAAGGATTAGTGCTAGTACACTTTTTAATCATGATGCATCACACTTAACAACTAACAATAATGCCAATAACAACAATGATATCATTTTATTAAATAATAACAGTTCCTTTTTCCTTCAACAGTGGAAACAGACTTAATCATTATTCAGTTATCTAGAAACACAGTGAGGTCCTAAAACTGGACGGGGAATACTCAAATGTATTATTCATTGTCAATTTTGCTAATCATGGAAATGCTGTCAAAATTATGAAATATCACTATCTTAGCAAAATGCTTTCATTTCTCATATACTCTATTCTTAAAGTTAGTAAGTACTGACATTAAAGTTAATGTGAATTAATAATATTAATGTCAATAAAATATCATATTGAACCTGATGAGTATTTGTTTCCCATTTGTAAGTGAATTTACTGCGGGGGTAAAGAACCAATGATATTAATGATCAGGACAAGTCTAAGCAATTCAATTTCCAAAGGAATAATTTAGAAATGGATTAAATATAGACAGAATTTCTTATGAAAATGCTCTTTTCTTAATTCTATTACCTTTAATATCGTGAAGCAATAAACCACAAGACAAGAGTATATTCATTGCAAAATGTATTATTTGGAAGTTTCAGTAAAGATATAGTTGAAGATGAGGGAATTATTTTAAATAAATAAAAGATCATCTTAAGATAGACTGATAAGAACAAAGTCACTGGAAACTATATTGATTTAGTATCATCCTACTGATACAAATTTACAGAAAAATCTATTGTTTTGAATATAAATTTTTTATTGCTGTTAGTTCCTGATTTTTATACTTACAATCTGAGCTATTTTATTATTCTGTCATTTATATTCAACTCACTTGTTTATTTACATATGTTTACTATTAAATTAAAATTAATAGAGGATTCGAGGTATCAGAACACGCATATTCATCTTAATTAGTCTTTTTGGACTCAATCATTTTTATGGGTAAATTAACCTGATTTGAATAATACTTTAAAGGCAAATTAAACATGCATTGAATGAACAAGTGTGATGTAATTTTTTTCAATTTGGGAAATCATGCATTACTTGCATGCTACCTCAATTTAATAGGCATTTCAGTTACCAAGTAGTTCTTTCACTTTTTGATGTTCAGATTATTAATCATAATTTCCCCAAACATCTAGGTTCAGGATATAATGCACAAAATGTTTCTTTCATAATCTATTCCTTTCTAGTTTATTAGATTTAGTATTTTATTAAGGCCCCTTCATAGATGAAGCAAATCCAGAATATTTTTCTCAAATATTTCCCATTAGTTTTGGTGTTTTAACTAGATAAAGACCAACAACACAGGCATGCTTTGCATTCATTTCTACAACTGCAGACAGGGGTGTTGTGAATTCTTTAAATGACAATCTTAATTTTTTTAGAGAAAAAATGAAAAGTGATCCTGGTGTTCAAATATAATGATTTTAGGTGTGCAAGTTACTTGCTTGAAGCTTGATTTTAATTTCAGTATTTGGAGGTGCTTTAACTCACTAGAAGCATAGCATAGAATTTATAGATTTATATTATGGGATAACACGAATAATTTAATATTCTTCTGGTATGCCTAAAACTACAATAAACCAAGATCCTTAGGATGCTACATATCTCATTATAATTTTCTGATCTTGGATGACAGTGTGTCCCTCCCAATCTGTATCAGCTTCTGAAAAAGCATGCAGAATGAATGCCAATGGTTTCACATTGTAATTTTACCAGGACTACAATGTGAATGCTTCATTATGAAAATAAATGGCATTATATTCTATTTTAATGGTATACATTCTTTATTTCCTCACTTTGTCCTTACCCAAGACTCTTGGAAAAATATATAAATATTCCTTTTTAGAGTTGAATTCAAGATTTGCCACCAATAATTGCTTTGCTTAAGACTAATGTTTGAGGATAGCTTACCAAAAATACAGGTCAAAAAGAAGGTGTGAACACACACACACACACACACACACACACTCACAGTAGCAGAATTTTAAATTGGTCAAGATTAGGAATCAGCCTAGAGTATGAAAAATTTTTATTGTATTTTATTTCATTTATTCATTTTATTAGTGATTATATTAAATGAAGAATTAGTAAATAACATTTTTTTTGTTTTAAAGATTTTATTTATTTATTTGAGAGAGAGAGACAGAGCAGGTGTGAGCTGGGGGAGGGGCAGAGAGAGAGCACACAAGGAAGAAGTGGCTACTCCCACTGAGCAGGGAGACGGACCTGGGTGTGGGGCTCCATCCCAAGACCCTAGGATCATGACCTGAGAAGAAGGCAGACACTTAAATGACTAAGTCACCCAGGCGCCTGGACAGTAAATAGAATTTGACTTGTTGGGTTTAAAGATCAGGATAGTTGTGTTGGTGGTAGAGGGTTGAGCATGCTTTCCAAACTGCAGGATGTCGGTGACAATGAAGGGATTGGTGGACAACATAGAAGGTACTGGAGAAGTTGGGGGAGAGGAGGATAGATAATAAGACATTAGATTTCTTAAAATCTGTTTAATTTAACCCAAATAACTGTCAGAAATGTAAACTCCATAGGATGGGTTAGAATGTGAGACTGTCCTTAAAGGAAGACATATTTTAATCAACACTGTATTTAAAATGCGAACAGGACATCAGATACTACATTCAGGAACCTGTTTCTCCATCCATACGATGAGGCAAACAACATTATCAAAGGAATGAGTGAGGAGAATGAGAATTAGTGCTGAAAAAGATCTTCTGTTAAAGGTATCGTCCACTTTCAATTTCTCAGATTTGAAATAAATATGAAACCCAGTGTGAATTGGGAAGGATAGTTGGATTTGAAATATACTAAATATATTAAGAATTTTAAAACATTAAATAAATGAAATTTATTTATTTACAATGGCATATAAAACACACATATAAAGCAATTCTGACTAGGGCGCCTGGGTGGCTCAGTTGGTTAAGTGACTGCCTTCGGCTCAGGTCATGATCCCAGAGACCCGGGATTGAGCCCCACGGGAAGCCTGCTTCTCCCTCTCTCACTCCCCCTGCTTGTGTCCCCTCTCTGGCTGTGTTTCTCTCTGTCAAATAAATAAAATCTTAAAAAAAAAAAAAAAAAAAAACAATTCTGACTAAAACTTTAAAAGAACAAGGAAGATTACATAATTTTTAGACAATCTCTGTACCGGATTACTTGAGATATGTGGACACAAATAAAAGGACAAAAAAAGCTTAGCTTTCTGAAACTGTGACAGATGACTGTAATAGTGAGTGTGAGGTGCTGATAAGGCTGAAGCAGTTCCTGAGCTGACACACTTGTCAGAGACTCTGGAATTGCTGCTGGATGGAAGGTCTGTGCAAGAACAGGAGGCTCAGTAGAGCAAAGATCCTGACCCAAAGCATGGAAATAAAAGCCTGTTCCTGGTTCTGCATATTCAGAATGAGCTGTCTGGGAGGAAGAGATGTTTTCCCCCATGAAATCACATAATTGATTTCAATGCCCCCTTTATAACACACCACCTGGAAGTGAAATGACTGTTTCATCACTTTACATCTCATTCAGAAGACAGAAGGGAAGTGATGAGGAAAATCTCAAATTCTGTATGGGAAGTTTTAGATAACCTAAATTTTAGTCTCCATAAATGTGTAACGGATTAAAACATCACAAAGCTGGAGAGAGCTACAACTTACCATCAAGAGAAATCTTAAAACTGTCACTAGATGTGAGAACCACAATTATCTAAGTGACATAAACAGAAAAACAAAGGTCCTATATCCTTTTATGGATCAGAAGGCATATTTCTTGGAGAATGAGACTTAGTTGTGCAGTGGAAAGAACAGTAGACTTCCAAACACAAGATAAAGAAAATACACAGAAATCTCCACTCTTGAGTAGACATTATTAAAGCCCAAATAAGTTTTTCATATATATATATACATACATATAAACATACATATTATATAATTTTTATATATAATATATATTATTTTTTATTCCCTAGTTTATGGTCAAAAGGTCCATGTTTACAGGTGTTATTTCATGGCTCAGTGGGAAATTTAACTCCCATTTGTTGTTAGGATACTATCACACATTTTTAAGTTGCTTTTGTACTTTTTCTGGACTCATATGAAACGACATTTTCCAAGATAATTCATTCACGTTCAATTCAATTCATATTTCTTTTTGGCTACTGGTACAGTACATTATCTCTAGCCTTTGACATAATACATACTCCACAAAAACACAAAATGCTCTGATTTTTGCTATTCTGAATTCAAGACCCTTTCCTACTTGCCTCTGGCAGGATACTATATGCACATTCCAGTAGTTGTAAGTCTTATACCAAAAGTGTCACATAATTCACTGGAATGTTTTGTGACTTAGCCTGGCCAAAACCTAAGTTTTCTCTTTTTTTGATTTTGTAAAGGCACAATGAACTACTAAATTCCTCTGAAGGGTTTTAAGGATATTTCTATGAATTTCAAGAAGTTTATGTTATATTACTTAATGAAAGGAAAAACACTACTAACTAAATATTATTACATCCTAAGATTTTAAAGGAGGAAGTCAGAATTCTGCTTATCTTTAAAACTAAAACCTCTTATGACTTAACCAGTACCAAACTTAAACTAAATCCTAAATATTCCTATTTAAAAAACAAAACATAAAAACATGTACCTAGAAGAAAGCATTTACAGGGAAGAATTTTTTATTTATCTTGATTTTTATCTCAGGGGATTTAAAAAACATGTTTTAGAAAATCCATACAACTGGAATGCCTGGGTGGATCAGTCATTAAGCGTCTACCTTCGGCTCAGGTCACGATCCCGGGGTCTCAGGATCAAGCCCCACATCAGGCTCCCTGATCAGTGATCCCTGAGCCTGCTTCTCCCTCTTTCACTCCCTCTGCTTGTGTTCCTTCTCTAGCTGTGTTTCTCTCTATCAAATAAATAAATAAAATCTTTTTTTAAAAAAAAAGAAAAAAAGAAAATCCATACTGCTGTCAACATTTGAATTTCTACCCCAAGAGTCTGAGCATGGGCATTGATCTATTTCTGTTTTCCCCTCAAATTTCAGAGGAAAAGAAGTTCTCTCTCTGGCTGCCTGAGTATTCGTCCATTGCCATCCCTCTAAAGCTTCACTTCAGTCCCCTCCCTCCTTCTTTCAGACCTTAAACATTTCTCTTCTTAAATTACAAATGTACTTAATTTTTCACATACTTATTTTAAAATTCTAATTATCTTTGGCAATTCTCTCTCTCTCTCATCTCTCTTTTTCTTTATTTTATAAAGTTTAAGCTTATCTTCCATTTACTCATTTACTCTAACATAGTATTTATCACCAACATGAAATTAATATTTTTCTTAAAGTTAGTCATGTCCTGCTAGTTACCATATACATTTTGGCATCCTTCAGACCACGTAACACTTGGCTTTTAGCAGCCTCCTGTAACTGAGCCTTTCTAAATAAAACACCCTCGCCTTGAGTTCTATGACACTCTTCTCTAATTCTCTACCTTCTACATGACCTCTTTATCCATGGTTCCTCCAGCTTCTTTTTCTTCAAACTACAGCCTTAATATTATTACCAGATATTAATCTTCTCGTGGCTCTTTCCTCCATCTGTCACTCTCATTAGATATTCTCATCCATTGCTCATTATTCGAAATGTTCCATAAAACCCATAGATGGGGGCACCTGAGTGGCTCAGTTGGTTAAGCGACTGCCTTCGGCTCAGGTCGTGATCCTGGAGACCTGGGATTGAGTCCCACATCAGGCTCCCTGCTCGGCAGGAAGCCTGCTTTTCCCTCTCTCACTCCGCCTTCTTGTGTTCCCTCTCTGGCTATGTTTCTCTCTGTCAAATAAATAAAATATTAAAAAAAAAACATAGATGTCTTTTAAATATGCCACATTTTAAAAATATGTTTTAAAACCCATGCTGATGAGCCATACTTCTCTAAAGTTCTAGACCTGTGCTGTCTAATGTGGTTCTTGTTATTCACACATGGCTTTTTAGATGTAAGTCAACTGACATTAAATAGCAGTAAGGGTCATTTCTTAAGTCTTACTCACCATACTTCAATGACTCCACGGCATTTCTTTTGTGTATTGCTAACCAACTTTATCCCTTCTTCATCTTTTATGTGGTCACAACAATATCCTTCTAAAATCATTTCAATGATATTATTCTTACATCCTCTTTATTTAGCCTCCACAATGCCACATACATAATCATGCCAAATGTAAATCTGACCAAATCAGTGTCATAATTCTTAAGTAACCAATAATCATTCACGGGAAAAGACTTTTTACAGAATATTTGACTTTCCATGATCTGGTTTCTAAATGCCTTCTTAGACACATTTCCCAAGATGACTCCTAGAAAACCGTATTTTACACTGACAAACTACTTGGCCACTATAGCTCTAAGCATTTTCTCGTACTGTTCTTTACAACAAGAATACCTTTCCTCCCCTTGAGCCTCTGTCAACTCCTGCCAAGTTTTAAAACCATCTGTGAAGTATCACAGCCTTGAGGATTTTACTTCCCTTCCTCGTAAGGAAGTGTTATATAGCCATTTTTAATGGGTCTTTGTAAACTCTGTGGACCTCTTAGATTTAGAACTTTTCTTATTTACTATATAAGATGTGACTTACACAGTTTCACAGCCACAGTGCTAAGAAAATGATACCTGTCAAAAATTTGTTGATGAATCAGTGAATTAATGACCATACTTCTAGAGTTATTCCACTGCCATTTTAGGTAAAGGAATAAAATTAACAGGGTCAAATTGCTCTAATGCCTTCTCTAAAATTGGTTTAGCTCTTGGTGGCCCATTAAATGAAATAGTGACTAACTGGACTTCCAATCAAGTCATTAAGTCACCAATAGCTTGTGTGAATGCTTTAGTTTTTACCTATTTTTTTTCTCTGAATATCTTTACCCCCAAGTTTTTGTCAGCTCTATGAAGAATTAAAACTTCCATGTATAATTCAACACATACATAGCTCACAGCTCTGGAATATGCCTCTTACCACTATTACCTAAAATCATCAGAAGGACATTTGAATAAAGAATCAGATTAATATCAGACCTCTTTTTTTAACACCTATTTATTTATTTTATAGAGACAGAGAGAGTGTGCAGGAGAGCATATGAAGGTGGGGAGGAGGAAGAGAAGTTTCAAGCAGACTCTTTGTTGAGTGAGAAGCCTGATGTGGGGCTTGATCCCACAACCCATGAGATCATGACCTGAGATAAAACCAAGGGTTGGCAGCTTAACTGACTGAGCCACGCAGGTTCCCTTAACATCAGATCTAAACAGCAAATTTAGAGGCTAGAAGATAATGAGGTACTTTTGGAAAATATGGAGGCAAACTCCTCCCCCAATAAAAGAAGTTTGAAGCTAGAATTCCATATCTAACAAAAATATTTTAGAAGTAGGAAGAAATAAAATCAGTCTCCTGTATATAGCCTCAGATTTTTCACACAAAGACCATATTTGATCATAAGACTGATATATGGAAAGTTGAGAAATATAAAAAGAATATTTTTTAATTTTAAATAGTTAAGGATTTTTATCTCTTTTACTGATCTGATATATGCGCAGTGCAGAAAAAAGGTCTGGTGTAAAACAAGTACACAATAAATATTTGTTGAATGAATGAAATACTGATTAACATCTATGTGTCAAGATGTGTGTACCAAACATTGGCAATACCACCGTGAATGAAAGCCAATATCGTTGTGCTCATAGAGCTTATGAACCACTGGAGAGGACCCACAAAAATTAAAACAGAAACAAAAACAAAAAATGAAGGGCCAAACAGAATAATTACAATTTTGTTAAGGTTATAATGGAAACAAATGGTGAGAGGCTATGGAAAAGCATGGTGGAAAGGGAAGAGATGGAGAGCTGCATGGGGTAGGGTGATCAAGGATAGTCTTTCTGTGACATGAGAGATAAAATGCTAGGTATGTAAAATGCAAAAAGTGCAGAGAAAATCATTCCATTAAAGTGATCTGAAAGTGAGGAGAGAGTAAGGCAGGTGGAACATTCTGGAGTATGGAAGGGCCAGCTTGGTTAAAGTATAGGGAGTAAGGAGGAGAGTAGAGGAGGTAACTCTGTAGCCCAGAATGGGGGGTATGGATTTTTGGAATGTATTCTAGGAACAATAAGTTACTAAAGGGCTTTGAGCTGGGGAATGACTCGATCCAATTTCTGTTTTTAAAGGTCACTTGGAGGGGGGGGTAGTTGTGCCTAGGTGGCTCAGTTGGTTAAGGGTCTGCCTTTGGCTCAGATCATGATCTCAGGGTTCTGGGATCAAACCACTGCTCAATGGAGAGTCTGCTTCTCTCCCTCCCTCTACCCCTTGTTGCTAGCTCATGCACTCCCTCTCTCTTTCTCAAATAAATAAAATCTTCAAAAAAATAATAAAGTTCACATGGGCTGTTAATTGATTTGGAATTGTGCAAGAGTGGAAACTAAGAGATCATCTTCTAGTTAACCAAATGAGTACCACTAGGAGTCTCTTATCAGGAAAGAGGAAATATTAACCCCTGCAATTCAGAATGCAAAACTCTCAGAATCTGATGGTGGTATTATACTGATGGGGGTTTAAATGTCTGCTCATATTTTACTGAGTTTATTGATATGTCTATATTATTATATTATTGAATACATTTCAAGTAATCTTACCCTGTCTTTCCCAAATCTCTATTTTTTCCATAATTTTGTAGAATTTGAAGTTTTTGAGGAATACATATGCCATTTTGTAACAAGGATGTGTATATACATATTATTGTTACTATCCTAGAAATATCTGTACTTCTTTCATTGTATCAAAGATGTCGCTACTTGGC
Source organism: Spilogale gracilis (assembly GCA_004023965.1). NCBI lineage: Eukaryota > Metazoa > Chordata > Mammalia > Carnivora > Mephitidae > Spilogale > Spilogale gracilis. The sequence continues at coordinate 9,984 of PITA01023964.1, forward strand.
TTGTTGACAATGAAACCATAACATGGTAAAGATAGCAACGTTAAGCAGAAGTGGGGGAGAGACAATGCACGTCTCAAATAAGTAGTTTGCAAAGTTAGACAAAAAAAGACAAACTAACTTAGTTTCAAAAGAAAGTATTCCCTTATTGTGGAACATAAGGAATAACATGGAGGACATTAGGAGAAGGAAGGGAAAAATGAAGGGAGAGAAATCAGAGTGGGAGACGAACCATGAGAGACTATGGAATCCGGGAAACAAATTGAGGGTTTTAGAAGGGAGGGGGCTGAAGGGATGGGTGATCCTGGTGATGTGTATTAAGGAGGGAATGTACTGTATTGAGCACTGGGTGTTATAGGCAAACAGTGAATCATGGAACACTACCTCAAAAACTAGTGATGTACTCTATGGTGACTAACATAACATAATAAAAAATTAAAATATAAAAATAAAATGTAAAAAAAAAAAGAAAGGAACTTCTTCCACCACAAAATGTAATCAAAGTACTCCAGACACTCAGATTCTGTAATCCATAGCCAACCCGTAGTCTCTGAAATTATGTGTGTGTACATGCATGTGTCTATGTACTGTCATGGTGGTAATGTTAAGTCTCTAGCCCAAAATAAAAATAAATAAATATTTTGAGGATAACAAAGTAATATAAAAATGCTCAAATCTGAATGCACAGATAGAATTTTTGCTAAATATATGACTGTTTTATTTTTTAAAAATACCAATCAGATTATTGCAATAGGTAAGAAAGGGTACCTTATGGATTAGATACTACTGCTGTTGGTGGTGGTAGTGGAGGCAGAGGTAGTGGTGGGGTGTGTGTGTGTGCGTGTGTGTGTGTGTGTGTGTGTGTGTGTGAATGATAAATGAACCTGTACTGCATAGTAGTGTTTCAACAGGGAAGCATGACAAATTAGCACAGGGAATGGAAAAATAGTAAATATTGACACAACTGATTAAAAATTTTGGAAGTAATTATTTTGGAACACCAGGAAAGTGAATTTTAAATAAATTTAAAAGTGAAATATTGAAATAAATGAAATTTCAATAGGGAAAGCTTTTCTAACAAAAAACAATGGAGGAATGACTATTAGAAAGACTTATGGATACATAGAATTCAAAATACCTTAATATTCACACATAATACACAAAGTTAAAAGGCAAAATAAGGGAAATTATTCAAAATACATATTACTGAAAAGAGTTTATTCAATGGAAAGGAAAACCACCAATATTCAGAATAAAAAGAACAGCTCCCTCAGAGAAATTAAGAAATATAAATGGAAAATATCAACTAAAAATTCACTTTAGGGGCACCTGGGGGGCTCAGTTGTTTAAGTGCCTACCTTCAGCTCAGGTTGTGATATCACTCCAGGTCCTGGGTTCTAGTCCCTCATCAAGCTCCCTGCTCAGTGTGAAGTCTGCTTCTCTCTCTCTGCTCCTCCTCCAACCCATGCTCTCTCTCTCCCAAATAAGTAAAAAATAAAATCTTTAAAAAAAATGCATTCTATGTTTCTGGACTCTAAAATTGATAAGTTTACCAGCATGATAAAATATATTACAAACCAAATTGTGGCACCTGGGTGGCTCAGTGGTTAAGCCTCTGCCTTCAGCTCAGGTCATGATCCCGAAGACCCGGGATCGAGCCCCAAATAGGGCTCCCTGCTCAGTGGGAAGCCTGCTTCTCCCTCTCTCACTCCCCCTGCTTATATTCCCTCTCTGGCTGTATTTCTCTCTGTCAAATAAATAAAATCTTAAAAAAAAACAAACAAAAAACTAACACTCTGCTGTTCTTAATAATTAGAAGGACTCTTGTGTTTAAAAGCTATTTGACCTGTTTTTCACAACTCTATTAGCCAGAACTAAGACTAAGGAGTAGAAACTATGAAGAAAAAGTTTTCTTCTCAACAAAATGGTGGTCCCTTTATTTGTTCAAATATTGAATGTAACCCAAAAGCTAGTAAACTCCCTGTTGCTGACAGAATTCAAACATTGAAGAGACAACGCATGGGAATGTTGTCAAGAAGATTCAAGAACTAAATAGATGGATATATTGGATAATCTTTAATGACTGTGATGGTTAGATTCTATGATTCTATTAGTCTCTGCTTTTGTCACTGTCTCTGCCAATAAATCATGTGACCTTGAACATATTTCTAATTTTGTCACTCTTTTTATTCTTCCATTAAAGTTATACAAAATGATCTTCATGTTTCCATGAAGCTCTATAATTTTTTACTTAGTTTTTATAAATATTTGAGCATTTGCATTTTGCTTTCTTACATGATTTTCCTGCTTTTGATCACAGATAGGTTGTCTCCTTACATATCACTTAGGTTTCCAAGGAAACTATTTCCAAAATATATTACTTGTTCAGATGAACACAACTACAAGAAATAGTTTCAAATCTGTTGATTTTACAATAACCATAAAGAACAATTCAGTTTTTCAGTACCCTACAGTTTTTAGAATTTCCCATTGTAATTTTCACTCTAAATATTAATTATATTATGAAGTGAACTTGATTATTTTCATTTCTACAAAGTATTATTTTTTATTAAGCAAAAATATATGTTTTTTGCTTGGGTAATGAAAATACATAGGTTTATCATTATGTTGGAGCAAGAATATTAGGAATACTGGGGCGCCTGGGTGGCTCAGTTGGTTGGGTGACTGCCTTCGGCTCAGGTCATGATCCTGGAGACCCGAGATCGAGTCCCACATCGGGCTTCCTGCTCAGCGGGAAGCCTGCTTCTCCCTCTCTCACTCCCCCTGCTTGTGTTCCCTCTCTGGCTGTGTTTCTCTCTGTCAAGTAAATAAAATCTTTAAAAAAAAAAAAAAGAATATTAGGAATACAGTTTATAAACCCTCAAATGTATCTTTATTATACCTGTAAATAAGATGGTCTATATTGTTTTTCTTCCCCTAAATGAGGTATGTTATGTGACATTATACAACAATGAGTTGTTATGTGACATTAATTTCTCATATAACTTATACTTGAAGCATTTGGAGGAAATATAAAAGCAGAAAACATTATTCCTACTTATTGATTTATAATCTTCCATAGACTAACCACTTTAAGATTACCATGAGAGGTCTTAACATTTTGGGAGATAAAACTAGACTCCCCTGTAATCTCTTATATATATGATTTTTGTGTGTTTTTGTAGGCTGAATCCATGAATGTTTTCAAATCCATTGTTCTCTATATTCCCAAAACAACCCGTCTTGACATAAAAAGTAAAAGATAGACTATTTTTCTCCCTATTTCCAGTTACTGAAGATACCATGGTGAGGCTATTATCAAGGTTCTAAGTTATAAATCCTGAAGCTAATTTATGTTTATTAGTCCACTGCAGTTTCAGGCAAGGGGTCACCTTTGGCAAAGCAATGTCTTTCCCTCTGAGGGCATATTTGTTAAAGGAAAAGTACATGAAGTGGGTGGGAGTGACAGAGGACAATCTGATCAAATGTCTCAATATTAAAGACAAATTAGTTCACTAGGGTGCATCAGTTTCACATCTGCTTCATGACAGCTGGAAATCTTTATTCCTCCATATGCTGGCTGGAGGATTCAAAAAAAGATTTATTACAGCTTATTCTGTATCCAATCAAGACTATTTTGTAGGCTGAAGATATAAAGTCAAACAAAACACAGTCCCAATAGGTGAATTTTTTATGTATGTAAATTATATCTAAGTAGAACTGCTAAAACTACAGCAAGAAATCCCTGACCTTAGGGAGGATGCTATCCAGTGAAAAAAGAACTTTGTCCATAACCAATAGTAAATACCATGTGATAAATTCTTCAGGATAGACTATAGATTTATATAATATTTCCTTGGGATTCAGAAGAGAAAGCCATTACAGTAGGGATGTCATGGGAGGACATCGAGATGGTTGCTCGAGGAAGTGGGCTTTTACCTAAATATTTGAGTGTTATTTTCCCAGTGACTCTATAGAAGCAAGGAATTCTAGGAAGAGGAAATAAAGTTTTTAAAGGTATGGAGAGGAGGAAAAACTCCATATTCTATTCTAGTTTCCACTCTGGGAATAAATGGTCACATTTTTACACAATGGCTTTCCTGTTATATCTTTTAGAGTTTTGGGGACTCTTGGGTGGCTCAGTCATTAAGCATCTGCCTTTGGCTCAGGTCATGATCCCAGAGTTCCAGGACCAAGCCCAATGTTGGACTCCCTGCTCAGCAGGAAGCCTGCTTTTCCCTCTCTCACTCCCCCTGCTTGTGTTCCCTCTCTAGTTGTGTTTCTCTCTGTCAAATAAAGAAGAAAAAAATAAATCTAAAAAAAAGACAAAGAATTTTTATTATCCCAATTTTGTTCTAAATCAATTAGTGACTTTTATCATTTCCTATCAAGTACAATTCTTCTAAGTGATTGTATACATTTGGGAATATGAAAGAGCTATACAAAGTCACGGGGAAAGTCAAGTCTCTGTGGCTCAGAAAAGTCTAAAACGTTCTGCAAGATCACAAGGCCATCAAGTATTACACCCAGAAGTTGCAGCAAAAGGATGAGCAATGAAAGTACTAAGAGTTTCAGGGGCAGATCAGACGTGGTGAACACCTTCAGGCTAGATGCTATCCAACACTGCCAACCAATTTTGGGGTTAGACAGGTAGGAAACATAGTTCTGTTAGGGCTTCTTCTGAATGAAGCTGGTACCTTCATGTCCCAAGGAATTCTATTCTTGCTGTATTAGATCTCCAGAGATTAAGATTCTATCTGAAACCCCAGTTCCTTGAATCAACAAAATAACACAGCAACAAAAGCAACAGCACTTACTAAACTCAGTACAGACCGAACACTATGCTAAGTTTTATGTGTATGAATTCTATTAATTCATAGGAAAACCCCCTGGGGTAAACACTATTATTAGTGCCCCTTGAGATGGATATTGAGATAAAATAATTTGAAAAAACTTACAAGGGCTTGATAAGTGTGTACCTGATCTTATGCTCATTTCTTCTTATCCCATATTACATATTTTGCCTTTACTCTGCTTTTGAATGGCCATTTAATGTCTCAGCAACTGGTCTTTAACAGGCTCCCTAATTCTCATGATTGTATAACCTGTATAGTGAGTGGATCTCCTAATTTTGAACCTTAGTTCCCTCATTACTAGCTCTCAAAGAATTCTTTTGAGTCCTGACCAATGCAACCAGGCCTTCCCTAAATGTCAGTCTGTCCATCAGGTCTTGGACTTCATGGCAAATTGAATCTTGGCTGTGGTATTGATTGGTACTCAAGGTAATGGAATCCTATTTGTCACACCTCCACTGGAGTTTCACCCGCTAAGGAATATGTTCAGGTTCACAGATGCCTGCTTGGTTGTATCTAAGAAAAAGACCCATGGCAAATTCTAGGCACCTAATCTCTCCCTTCCCATTCTCTAGTCTTGGCCTCTCAGGTAATCTGGTTCAATTCACTATAGATGCAACCAAGGAAAGATAACATAATCTGGTCCTTAGCTCATTGTTAGAAGGTGGGGAGACTCAATAATGTATCCTTTATACTGAGAAGGTACTTTAATGCAAAAAAACAAAACCATGGCATTTACACAGTTTTACACAGGGTAATTTCCTGACAGGGGCAAAGGGTGGGAGGAAGATCCAGGGCCTTACACAGCTATCCTCTGCCTCTATTCTCTGCCCAGTCCAGATGTTAATCCCAAATTTGTATGGAGTGAGGGGCATGATGATGAGGTCATAAGGCTATTATCTCAAGTGGGGCCCTCTGTAGACCAGTGTGGAGAAAAAGATGGAGGGCCAAAGATGGAGTCAGTGTTGTCAGAACTCCTACACTCATGTAAGATGTAGCAATGGTAAATAATTAAGTGTGGGTTTCACTTTCAGTGTTAAATTGAGCACAGAAGGTTAAAGCTCAATAGGACTGTGTGCCAGGAAAATTCCACTTCCTTTACTACTTCTGGATAGTAATTCAGATTGAGCATTTAGCATCCTACATCACTCTATAGTTAACAGAAAAGTCGAAGGTATAAATATTGTAAAATGCAGTCTCTTCCTTTTGTCCTGAACTTTTAAAATCTTTTACTCAATCTTTTCATGTCCTTAGAATTAACCAAGTTTATTTCTACACTGAACTCAAACATCAGTTATGCAAATCAAAGGCAAATTAAGTTTTTTTTTAAACCAGAATGCTTAGAATACTTCATAAAGGTTCATTATGCACAAAGAATTTAGCATCTCCTAAATACCTCCAAGTATCGTAATTACCATAGCAACTTAAAAGATTCAATTTTTTTGGCAAAGCGGTTTTTCCAGGTTATTTGGTTATTGTCCAAATTTATGATAGATTTTTCTGTTCAGAGAATTTTGTTACTCTGTACAGTTATTAGTCCTGTGATATTGTTACCATTTTTAATGATATAAAGCTATATTATGATTTTTAAATGCTCATCCTAGAAGTTCAACTTTTCAGTATATTGGAATTGAAATATTTAAGATTAACTTAAAACCACTTTCATCAGCAGGCATGTTAACATTTTCTTTTAAATTCAATTAGCTATATGCTATGGATGCTTTAAAGATATGATGCAGTTATCTACATAAATGGCACAGCTTATTTTCCATCAAGTCTTCATTTAAACTTTAATTAGATAAAACGAGTTTTCTTTAAGGCAGGTCTCCTGTTTTTCTAAGAGTTCACATAAACTAATTGAAAGCATTGATTTAAGAAATGAGAACACACTGTTGACTATTCATCAAATCCTCCATTGACTTTGGGTCCATGACAAGCAGCTCTTAGATCTCTGCTAAAGTTTTCCGCTTCTTGGGGACCCAGTTGCATTAAGGAAAACTAAGGGTCTAAACTATCAAGATCTACTCTGATTATAATAGACACGATCCCATACCCCTTTAGGTAAAACAGTTTTGTAAGCAGCTGCTGATTTATTGAAATTATCATGAAAGTAAAGCTGGGGGTTGATATTTTAGTTGTGAACTTTCCATTTTCCATTCAAAATTAGGAATTCAAAAGTGCCATGATATTAAAAACCATGTAGGCTCTCCGTATGCACTGATGGAACATTTAGATGAAAGCGAAAAAATATTTCCATCAATCAAATATTTTCTCTACATAGTATCAGAAATCGGAATCTCTATAAATACTGCTTTTCTTACTTTGAGTCAGATGTTTGACACATTATAATTACAGCTCTCTGCCACTGAAACCTTCTTTCTCTTAAACTCAGATTAGCTACTTCATCTCCCATAGACTTAACCTCTCTATCAGTCAAGGAAGAGGATATTGTCCAACATGGAGGGTTGTTGCTATGGAAATGTCATACAGTATACAACAAGAAATATAACTGTGTCTCTTGAAATTAATGGGGATATGAATGAATTACTTTTACTTGAGGTATTCTACAAGATGCAACCTATATAGATAAGTAGATAGACAGGTTTAAGAGCTCTTAAGATAAAACATATACGTTTGTAAAGAAATGCATTTTTACCAATTGCTTAATATATTAATAAAAACATAACAGGACACTAAATAAGGAAATTGTCATAATACAAACCAGTGTAAAAGAGAAAATTATGACACAACACTTGATACTTTAGAGTTTGTGACATAAATTAATATGAATTTCATAAATCTATTATTCAAGTAAAGATTCCCACAAGAGTATTTCCATTCAATTTAATGGCTTGATTTTTTAAAAAAAGATTTGTTTATTTATTTGAGAGAGAGAGAGAGAGAGCATGAGTGGAGGGAGGGGCAGAGGGAGAGAATCACCAGCAGACTGCCCACCGAGCATGGACCCTGACAGGGACCCTGATACAGGACCCATGAGTTCATGACCTGAGCTGAAACCAAGAGTCTGGTGCTCATCTGACTGAGCCAGTCAGGTGACCATGACTTGATTTGATTAGGTTAAAAATCAACCAAATCTGTTAAAGGAAATAAAAATTTTCAATATTTCAAACTTATGAAGAATAATCAATACTAATAAATCATATATACAATAGCAAGCAGCTGATTTCAACACACTTCAATTGATCAAGCTTTTCACCATCTTTCTTTTGATAGAAAATATTTTGAAAGAACATCTCTCTTAGTTTGAAGTCAGTCCAAATCTATTCATGTCATCAAGAGGCAACATGCTCTAAATGTAAATGTACTTATTGTTTGGAATGTAATATAACATTCATTTTAAAACTGTTTTAGATAGGGGAGTACCTCCACCATGGCAAATATTTTAAAAAGTGGGTGTTTCTCTCCCACTGCAGAAGATCCTATGTAAGCTACCCTAAAAGTCACTGTAAAATTTCTCACAAAACAGGCAGAATGAATGAAAATATCACACAAATATGTGTTACTACATCATCCTCCATTCCATTCTACTAGAACTACAAGTGGGAACCGTAATTGTGCAGTAATAATGATCACTTTACACTGGGTTTGTAAGACATTCACTTACATATGTGAAATAAAATGAAGACTTACTTACAGCTTCTGGTAAGTTAAGAAAAAAAAGATATAAATCATTTATTCCAATACCCCATTATTGAGTGTAATAACAAACTCAGATGCTTAGAAATATTATTTTCAAGTTATTTATTCTCTCATGTATTCATCCATGTAAACTTTATTTTTTATTTTATTTTTAAGAAAGGGAGAAAGAAAGTTGGCGGAGGGATGGAGGGAGAGGGAGAGAGAATCTTAAGCCCATTGTGGGGCGCAGTCTCACAACCTCATGATCATTTGATCATGAAATCAAAAGTCAGACACTTTATTGACTGAGACACCCAGGCATCCCCCTCCATAGAAAATTTATTGAACCTCTACTGTCTCTTTAGACACTAAACTGAGAATTAAAAAATATGACGATATAGTTGAACGAGAGAAGATATTTGCAAATGACATGTCCAATAAAGGGTTAGTATCCAAAATATATGAAGAACTTACTCAACACCAAAAAAATCACAAATAATCCAATTAAAAAATGGACAGAAGACAGGAATATACATTTTTCCAATGAAGACATTCAGACGACCAAAAGTCACATGAAAAATGCTCAACATCACTGATTATCAGGAAATGCAAATCAAAACCACAATGAGATACCACCTCACACTTGTCATAGTGGCCAAAATAAAAAACACAAGAAGCAACTTTTGGTGAGAATGTGATGAAAAAGGAACCCTTGTGCACTGTTGCTGGAAATGCAAACTGTTACAGACACAGTTGAGAACAGTATGGAAGTTCCTGAAAAAAATTAAAAATAATGAATACCCACCATTTGCATCTACATGGATGGAACTAGAGGGGATTATGCTAAGCGCAGTAATTCAAGCAGAGAAAGACAATTATATGCTTTCATTCATATGTGGAACATAAGCAACAGCACAGAGGGACCATAGGGGAAGGGAGGGAAATCTGAAGGGGGAGCTATCAGAGAGGGAGAGAAACCATGAGAGACTATGGACCCTAGAAAATAAACTGAGGGTTTCAGAGGGGAGGGGGTGAGTGGAGGAGATAACAGGGTGATGGGCATTAAGGAGAGAACATGTTGTGATGAGCACTGAATATTATATATAACTAACAAATCACTGAACAGTACATCAAAAACTAATGATGTACTATACAGTGGCTAACTGAGCATAATAAAAAAAAAGAGCATGGGCAAAGAAAATTAAAAATAGAATTACCATATGATCTAAATATTGAGTATTTATCCAAAGAATACTAATTTGAAAAGATACATGCACCCGTGTTTACTGCATTATTTATAATAGCCAAATTATAAAAGCTGACCAAATGTCCATTGATAGATAAATGGATAAAGAAAAGGTGATATATATCATATATATATATATATATATATGATATATATACACACACACACATTGGAATATTACTCAGCCATAAAAAATGAAATCTTGCCATTTGTGACAACACTGATGCGGGGGGAAGAATGCCACAGAAGCCATGTGGACATCCCATTATGCCATTGAACAATGTCAACAACCTTGATCACTCCATGAGGTCATGCCCGCCAACTTTCTCCACCCTTCTATTTGATAGAAGCAATTCAACAAGTGCAACTCATGTTCAAGGTGAGGGGAATTTAAGCTTCACCTGCCAGGAGGATTCTTAAAGAGTTTTTAGACATATGTTAAAACCATAATGATAGTTAATAAATATTTTTGGGAGATACTTTGAGTTAATGCAAATATCCTTTTCCTCCTTGGAGTCTGGCCCACTGATTTATTTCCACAACCTTCTGCAGAGCCTGCCTGTGGCAGTTTTGAGTAGAGCACTCTCATGGTGGTTTTTATTTCTCTCATTCCTTCTACATTTACTACTTGGAATTCTACTTTAAAGAAATCTTGTCCTTCTACCCCTATGCATTTATTCATCCAATTATTTCTTTTTATCAATATGTTTTTGAAGATATTTATTTTCTTTTTGACTTATACTACTGTTCTTTCTCTTGATCAAATACTTTCATCTTTGGCTGTTGGAAGCTCTCTCGGGTTAACACCTGCATTCTTTCAACATGATTTTACTCTTTTAATTGATTCATTTGTTGAGCACTTCCTTACGTGACAACACTATAAGATGATCCAGGCTCATCTTGTAATTTCCCTGCCCTAATCTTAGATGTAGCATTTTTCAAAGGCACCCCAGTTCCTTTGATTGGAACGTGATATTTAAAATTTACTACCTGAGTGCTAGGTGTGCTTCATGCTACTGGGGGGCCACTGATGTTCATTCTAGTGCTTCCCTCTGCTTATTGCAACTTCTTTTTCTGACAATAAGAGACCTGGCTCTCATTTTTCTACCACATTCTACCACATCTTCACTGAACTTTAGTATATACATAAAATAGTTTCAGAATTACTGGACCATACCCTTGGGAGAAGAAAATTTACCAACTGGAATAGAGTGTTTTTGCATGATTCTCTGTCTCAGCCTTGTAATATCTAGGCAAAATGTTATTTTTCAGTGTTATTTAGATTCTATCCTTTCTTCTCTATCCCTCCCCTTGCTTTTTTTCATTTCTGAAGTTTAAAGGAGATTGACTATTAACAAATTATGGTGTGGGGCCAAAGATGTAAAGTTTATGCTAGATCCCTTAAAGCAAAATGAAGAGCTCCTGCTTGTGTTAATAATGGTGAGAAACATCCCCTAACTCAAATCATAACATGTCAGTATTATTGAATATCCTGGTGTTGCATGAAAACTAGTTAATATTTGTCACAAATTAAATATCATTACATTGGCATTGGAAAAATAATAAAATATTTATGCATTCAAAGAATATTACTGAGACTAATATATATTTGAAAATGTGCTAGTATAGTTTAAGATGGATAGGACATAGCCCTTCCTTAAACGAAATATCTGTGTATGAGTCAGTGCTGTTCTAAGGGCACAAACCCAAAGAAGTGCCTATGAAGTGGCAGGCAGTAGTCACGGGGTACTGACTTAATAAATCTGTAAACTTGTATAGCCTAAAGAGTGTATTTTTAGGCTCTTTAGGTGTGTATTAGAGAAGGAAACGGTATCAACAACTTTCACATATGGGGTTCTCTTTTCAGGGTGGACCATTTAGAAATTGTTCTCTTCCTGCCAAAGATCATGAACCACTGAACTCTTCTCAACAAATTTCAGAGGAATGGCCACAAAACTCACATATTAAACAAATAAAGTAAAGAGATGAAGGATCTGGAAAAAATAGAAACTCAGTGATCATGTACTGAGACCCCCAGCATTGTACACTTCTGTTCAGTAACAATGGCTGTTAAGAATGAAATTGTTCAACTTGGTTATCTCCAACTCAAGTCCATCAATGTGGTTATCGCCACTCAAATTTCAAGCATCCCTTACTCTTGGAAGAATGTCCTGACCCTCCTCACTCTCACTAATGACAGGTTCAGGAAGGTTTTTGATTCCCGTTCCCTGCTGCTAGAGTCTCACACTTCTCCGAGCAAATAGGTGCTCTGAGCATTTAAAACCTCCAACTGTTTTTATTAATTTTCTCTCTTTCCTCTCCCAACATATCTCAATATGTTCTCCTTAATGGCAAGGACTGGTGTGCTGATCCCTGTGTTCCCACTACCTACCCCATAACAATCAGCTTTGTTCCATCAGGTAAATGAAGGAAGACTGTGCACTTAAGCGATATCCAAGAGTAAATGGAGATGACGTATTCTTACAATTTGTGTTAGAAAAGACTATAGAGTAGAATTGGGTGAAACACGAAGGTGGGCAAACACATGAAAATAAATTGTCAAAAGCAAATCTAAATTTCACCAGAAATATTACATTTTGTTATATTTGTTAAAGGCATCTCCAATTTTTTAGTAAAAGTAACTGAATGCTAAAAACTGGTACTATCTTACGTTTTTATAGTTTTAAATATATAAATAAAATTCTTAAGTATATAACAAACTCCTGAAATTCTTTTTCCATAATGTGAATATAGTAATTCTCAACCCATCTTTTAAAAAAATCTGAAAAGAATCCCCCTCATGCTGTATAATGTGGGCTGTCTCAGAAAATTATCGTCAATCTTAGAGTCCAGTATGGACCAAACATATAAGTAGTTCCTCTTAAAAGTCCTATCTGACAAAGACCTTTGCATCTAAGGGAGTTGTACATGTAGGCGGGAGGGAGAGATTCATATTTTCCCCTTTGAGGTTGAAAAGCTTCACAGAAAAGGGTTAAGTGCTATCTTGACAAATAGATAAATGTGGGCAGGTATTCTGTGTATAAGAAAAATGTTCTGCCATTTTACTGACCATTTGTTTTTTCCATGTATGCATTCAATACATACGTACCACATAGTTTGTGAGACTGTATAAAAAGCTAAGAATACTGAGGTGAGTTAGTCGGATCTGGCCATTGCCTTTATGGAACTTACCTCTCATCATGGGGAGACTGAAAAAATGTTACAAGATAACCATGAAACTCATCAGGAAGCACAGACAAATAAAATCAGTGACATGACACCCAGCACCTGTGTGGCTACTTTAGTGCCGTTACTGAGTGGGGAGAAGTTTACTGGGCTCTGAATAACTCCAGGAGGGTGGCTTGGAAAGATCAAAGGGAACAGCGGCAGCTCAGGATAAAAAAGGCAGAGCCCAGCTTCCAAAGCTGGAAGGACTTGGCTTGTTCATCCAGGGTTCAGAATGAAGGCCAGCATTGCTGGAGCATTGAAAGAAAGATCTGAGATGTGTGCAGGGAGACATGAAAAAGGCCTCCAAGATACACATTTTGTTAATGCTGGACTTCAAGATCTTCTAGTTGAGAACTGCAATCTACAGCCACAAAACCAGAGCAGACATAGAATTGTCTGGAAGGTAAAACCTAGATAGTAAGATTCCTGAGGGTCTGGATGTTTAAGAAAACTTTTGCGTACTAGGGAGTAGGGACTGTACTGGAGCAGGAAACTGATTAGAAACTTCCAGACAAAAACCGTAGCAAAAAAAAGTCAATTGTCATATGGTTTCACTTACTTAACATAAGGAATAACATGGAGGACATTAGGAGAAGGAAAGGAAAAGTGAATTGGGGGAAATTGGAGGGGGAGATGAACCATGAGAGACCGTGGACCCTGGGAAACAAACTGAGGGTTTTGGGGGAGAAGGGAGGTGAGGGGATGGGTGAGCCTGGTGGTGGGTATTAAGGAGGGCGTGTATTGCATGAAGCACTGGGTATTATATGTAAACAATGAATTTTGGGACACTACATCAAAAAGCTAATGATGTATTATATGGTGACTAACAAAACACAGTAATAAAAAAAAAGCTGACATTCACTGGGTACTTGGTATGTTCTAGCCCTCTGCCATGTGCATAACACCTACTATGTTATTTAATTCTCACGTAACTCCGAGAGGAAGAAACAGGACTATTGTACCTTATAGAAGCACAGAGAGACTAAGCTATTTCCCTCAGGTCACAAAGCTAGGAAGTGGTAGAACTAAGTTTTGAGTCAGGTACTCCGGGGTCTGACCCCACCCATTTCACTCTGGCCTTGTTCTGCTTTTCAGTACAAATTGAGAAGAACTGTGAAAAGTGGATATCAGGTCTTTTATATATAAAAAAGAAAGATTATGACTGATTTATAAAAGGTGAATATACTATTAACCAAAAAAGGTTGAGGTTTAGAGGTTACAACTCATTTTTAGATTTCTTCAAATTTCACTTTGTGCATCTATGATAACACTAAAGTACCTGAGTATTTTAAAAAACACATGAGATATTTGGTGATCTGAAAAGATCTGATAGGCAAAGTGAGTGACAATTGTAGGTACAATTCTGATACATAATGTTTTGCTCTTTCAAAGTGCTTTCACATATGTGAATTTTCCTAACAATCCCAGGAGAAAGGATATCCATTTTAGAGGTGAGGAAACAGGCTTGGGAGTTAACGTGTCCAAATGACTTCACATATAAATACACATAAAAGATAATTAAACTATTTCTATGAGGACATGCCTTAACAACTAAGGACTGTGTCCAAAACTGTAAGTGAAAAATTAATTATATATGATTCTTAATGGTCAAAAATGCTTTGATAGTCTCAAACTGTTGGTATTTTGTTTGTATATGGCATAGAGTACTTTAAATGTATCATAAATAGATCAGAGGATTTCAAATCTGGACAGCCATATAGGATCTTCTTGTCAACTCCCTTACAACATTCTTGGGTCAAAGAATTCAGATTTCTAATATACCTGCTACTATAAACATGTTATGCTATTTTTATTATATGAGCAAATGGATACTACTGATCAGTACTTGTTCTATAGGCAGAAGTATTGTCTTGGGGTTTGTATAACTTAACATCAGGAACTCTGGCAATGTAAACATGCTATAAGGCACCTATTACATACATCAATGGCAAATGATACATCCACTTATACAATGAAGTAAACATTCCTTCACTGTTGTCACCACATTTTTATATACACTTTATCTCCTTTCAGTAAAGCCTTCAGTGGAGGATTCCTGAGTTGGTAACCTCTATTCCTTTAAATATAAGTTCCATATATATATTTTTCCATCTATAGTAAGGATACCTACATAGAGAGCACCACCAGCTGACACAAGGTTCTTGTGCCTGGCTGGAGAGGGACTTTTCTCTCAATAGTATCTGACCCTGAGGTTTTGTTGTTTTGAAGGGTATGATGTGCATCAGTTTGGAAGATTATGGTTTTTTAGCTAAGAGTCTGGTTACTAATAAATACATGCAAAATTCTGAAACCTATACCTTAAAATTTGCTCCAAGGATTCTGCATTTTATAATCATTTATAATGAACATCATGGTAACAAGTCAAAAAGGCCGACCTACTGTCAACTCAAATACTCAAATGCTCGAATAATGAATCAGTCGTCCCTATGTGTAAAGTTCTTCTTGATGCCCTTAATTGTGACCAATTCCAGTGCTTTAAACATTATCTTATTGAGAAATAAAAACATTTTCTTCTTGAGATTCAGTTGTATGTTTTCTAAGTAAAATTGGGAAGAATCAGAAATGTCACTGAAACTGCAGAAAGTAAGGATAAGGTAAAACCAGAAAGAGAACAAATGTATAGTTTTACACTGGGAAAACAGAAGGGATGTTTTATAGAAAGAATGATGCCTATATTGAGTTTGATGAGTTCAGTTATAAGCCTAGTGGAAATATATGTGGACAAAAGACCTTCCACATAGAAAATATGTTGGGATTCTGAAGAAGGTACCAGAGAGGTCAACCATACACTGCTGAACATCAAAACAATTAAGAATATTGAAACTCAGAGTTAACATGTATACTTTTCCCTCCACCTTCATCTTTGTACTGTTGCCAGTAGGAATATTTTACACAGGCTGGTCTCCATACGTTAACTTCAACTTTAATATAAATCAAAAGGTGGCCTCTTGAAATTGTTGTACAGAACCCAGGATTTATTGAGTTCAACTAAAGGCTAAAAGAGAAATAAGGTAAAATCTGAGGGATTTGTTGGTTACTATTCCTAGGGATCTATTGGTTCCTCATCAAACGTTTCCTAATACTGATGAAGCTCAGATATCCAGTTGTGAACATATGGACTGAGCATTTAAAACACATATACTGAATAATTCCTTGAGCTACTGCGAGGACATTGGTATGTATGAAAAATTCTTCCCCTTGTCTGTTTTAACCTCTCAAGTCAGTGTACCTAACCTACGAAAGCTTTCATGTTTGGGAATCAAAAGAGAATTAATTTAGGCTAAGTGTTCTTCAGAAGCAAAGTGTGAGGTCAGCAAGATTCATTATACTCTTTGTTCTCTTCCTTATTTTACCTGATTGGGGAGAAGGGCAGGGGTAGCCTCTGGTCTTCGACTGGCATGGGAGTCTAAACAGAAATGCCGGTGTCTTCCTCTCACATGCAGCTGCAGCAGTTCTGGCCCCTGGGTCTCGGGGCCCTCCTTCTGCACCCCACTGGCTCTTTCTGGCTCTCGAGCATCAGGCAGAGCCAACAAACTATTCTGACTCTTCAAGAGTCAAGAATTTTAACTTTTTCTTCCCAAAGGAGTGTCTCACCAAAACTCCAACCTTAATAATGTCCGTGACGCAAACTGCAGAAAATTGCTCTAGAGAAAAGTAGTTTCTGGGGCACCTTATAAATTCAGATGCTGTGTGAGAAAATTGCAGTGATTACACGTGCCAACTTCCTTCCTTGCCCTTTGTCCATATTTGATTAAGACTTCAGACTGAGCCAAACACACTTCCCTCTCCCTCTCCTTCACTCTCTCTATACAGAGTTTGTTAATATGCTAGTTAATATGCTATAACAATTCCTCGCTGGCTTCGAAACCTTTCCTTCCTGATTGCCATCAATGCTCATAACTGCATCGCTATCTACACAGCAGCTCTGCTGGCTCTTATGCAAACTTTCCATTTGAGCATTTAGATTGGACACTGATCAAAGCAAACAGTCCCCTAAAGTATGGGTGTTTAAAAGCTTCAGATTGGCTTTTCAGTCTTTCAGTCGGGAAAATAACAACAACAACAACAATAATAATGATGATGACAGTATTATTGCTTTAACTAGTTGAAAATCAAGAATTCCAGGTAATTACTCCTGAGTCTTAATTATAATACAATTTAGAATCTTTTTAAAGAAAAACAAATCA
>PITA01023965.1:0-27515 GCA_004023965.1 Spilogale gracilis
CCCCATCCATCCATCCATCCATCCATCCATCGTTCATCCATCCATCCTTCCCATCCCTTATCCATCAATCCATCCTTCCCATCCCTCATCCATCCATCCATCTTTCATCCATTCATCATTCATACATCCACCTACCCATCACCCATGAGTCCATTCATCCACCATTCATCATCCACTCATCCATCTGTCCACCTGTCCATCATATCCATCCATCTATAAATATAGCTTTAACTAACAGAATCTTAGAAATAAATCATGTAACAGATTTTAGAGTTCCTTTAGTCAAGTCTTCTCATTTTATAGACATGGAAACTGATATCTAGAGAGAGGAAATGACTTTTTAAAGTCTTATTTGTAGAATTTAGATTAGGACTGTGGTCTTCAGAATTTAGGTCTGCAGCTGCTTCTTTTGAATACAGAATGCACAACCTCAAATATAGCTTGGTAATTTCCAAGTTGGAGCAACGTGGAATCCATGTTGCACACACCGCAGTTCTGTCAGTCCTTGCTTTTCTGTGGTAGTCTTAATGCTCATCAAAGTCTTTTTGCCGTTCCTTGTCTCTGTAGTTGCTGGTTCCCAGCAGACTCACAGTTTCCTTCACAGGGGGTTCAAAAATGTCCCTGTTGAAATTACATTCCTCTCCCAGTGTGTAGCAGTGAGCTTCAGAATTTAATTTAACACTTGATTCTTGATATTTATTCAGTCTTTGATGTTTCTGGATTTCATTGGTCTCCCTCTCTTTTTTTTCTTTTTGGTGATACAGACATCTCTCCTTTGGGACTCTCAAATCAAGCCACCCATTTGCGGTTTTAGCTACGTTGCTTCTTGGGGCCTCCCTTTGTGCCACGCTGAATTTTTGTGGACAAATCTGGAGTTGAATATGCATTTCCTCCTTCTTGGACTTCTGGCAGTGTGTCCTGGAGCTCTTGGGAGATGAATGATGGATCTTGCTTTTGACGGTCTTTAAGTTGTTGTTAACTCAGAGAGGAAGGATCACTCTTACTCTCTGAGAAGCATTATTTTGAAATTATGGACAGAACGGCTGGTGAATTGAATGCCTCAGAGGACTGGGTCTAATACGAGCTTCTGTGCTGTAATGTTGAGTGAGAAAAGCAAGTTGCTGAAATATGCATAGGACACCACTTTTATCAAAGAGAACTAAGCAAACAGATTGGTGGTTACCTCTGGAGGGGCTGGATGGTGGAAATGAGTTGGAGAGAAAACTTATGCCTTTTAACTTTATATGTTTCTGTATTGTTTCACTTATTTTTATGTTTAATTATAAGTCTGTGACATAAAGCCAGCCCAGACTAAACAGCCTGCTTATATTTTAATTAGGTTCTTCTAGGCAAGGGCAATAAACTTTCTGTTGCCTTCTCACCACAATTTGCCATTTGTCCAATATAAAGTTTACAAGTATATAGTTTATAAATTGTAACCTAGTCATTTTAGATCAGTTAATCTTGGTTGCTAGAAAGTGGCAGATGCATCGGTATTCAAACCTGTTCAGTAAGGGTAGAATTTAAACCTAAGGGTCCCTGTGAATTCTCCCTTGACCTAGTAATTTTTATCAATTCTTTCCTAATGAGGTTAATCATCTGTTCACATGCGCTGCCTAAGCTGGTTTCCATTCAGGGCTTCCAACAGAGATTCTAAAAACCTCCTGGAGACATTCTGTGAGCTGACATAGAGTCATTATTATTTATTTATTTTTCCTAGCACTCCTTGACTGTGGTGCTCTGAGCTGCCTTGGAAGGGGAGAGTCATTAGATTTCATGGGCTTCCCCAGAATAGCATCGCGTTCGTGATACCAGCAAGCCTGCCTTCCCTCCTTTTTCCCCTTAAATGAACTTCTTTCCCATACTTGGCAGTTCTTTCCTCATCTTTAGACTGTCCTTTGGCATTCCTGTTCTCAAATTGGGAAAAATAAATTTAGTCCCACTCTCTGTGACTCGGAGCATCTGAAAAGGCAGGAAGGTGTGGATATTTACAAGAAATAGATCGGGTTGTGATAGTCTAAAATGGAAAATGTGACTTCTTACTTGGGCGTTTGCAAAACGATGCAGGTTGCCGCTGCCAGCTGTCTCTTATCGGAAGAATTTTCAGAACCCTGTGGATGGGGTGAATGCTGCATTATTGGTAGAAAGCACAATCGCGATCATGCCTCAGCGGAGGAAAAGAATCCCTCTTTTTCACACTGTGTGCCGACCTCTTTGAAGTTACTAGGTTGACCCGTCTGAATTGCCACACTGAGCTGTTGGAAGGGCTGTTTCGTCCAGCTCAACCTAAGAGAGCTTCTTTTGCTGAGTTGTTAGACAAGGGAAATAGTGTCTACATTAGGAAAGGCATGGGACGGCCGTGCTTTAAGGAACGCGGTATCCTTTTTTTATTTGAACCTGTCTCTTGTGGTTAGTGTTCACTTACTTGACACTTGGTTGTTGCCTCACTAGCTTTCAGAAAGTATCTAGAGCAAAATTGGTTGCCTAGCAACATGCTCCAGCCCAGGAGGGTTGGAGAATGGGTCAGTGATTAACAATTATGTACAATTGAGTTTAAAAATGCACAGCAGCCTGCAACATTCATGCTCTGACCACCACAAAGTCTCAGCATTCTGCCGGGCCCGGGTGTGTGGCTATTGTATGTGAATTTATTGCAACTGTGGTCTCGACCTTATGCTTGCAATCCAGAAACACTTTGCTCTGGCCTGAAAGAGACCCGTGATGCCCCTCTGTACACGATCCGTTTTGCAGAAGCATCTGGCACCCATCCTTTGGTTGGGTGCCTCTCTGGACACTTATCCCCTTGGAAAGTGAAAAGAGAAAAATGAAGAATTTGGATATTTATGAATGTTGTCATTTCAACATACTTGGCCCCCATTAGTGAGTCTGTAATTTGCCCAAGAACAAGTACACACAGAATGACTGACAGTGGCTCACTCAGCCCGAATCGCTCCAGACTCACGAATGTTCTGCAAATGTTCTTCCTGAAATGGCCCCAGCCTTTAATCATTTCTCTTCCTTCCGTTCCCGCAAAAGAGAAGACAAATTTTGCCTAATGCAGCCCTTACTTAATCTTTCTGTCAGCACAAATATCGATGGTGTAAATCCTGAAAACGGCAGTGAAGCTAGGAGGCATTTTTATAACTCTGGCAAAGCTAATAATGCACATTTCTTTGTTGAGAATCATTGAGTTTAATTGGCTAATCAATTTTTAGGCCCTTTCCATTTGTATTTTGTTTAATCAACAAAAATAAATCGCCCTGCCAACCTTGAAAGCTCCAAGTCGGGGAACAGTGGCAAATACTTCGGTTGTCCTGCCAAAAGTGCTTTCCGACAGAAATGTCTTAATTGAAGATGATTTATATTCAGAAGCGCGGATGTTTTATCATTTGTCTGAAGAAGGGAAAGCTGCGCAAGCAAGCAGTTTGCAGCCGTTTTAGGCATTGTTTTTGACACTTAGCTACTCTCTCTATCCGTCAGACGTTTCTATAAAAATGACCTTCCCTAGTCCTTCTGGCTCACGATTCAGGCTTCAGCTACTGAAGTTGTCAGGTGCTTTCCAGAACTTTGCTTACTGGCGGTTGTTGTTGCCTAGAGCACTTCTAGAACCGAGGTCTTTGCTCTTTGCCCCTGGATTTTACTGTCCCCTGGACTTCTGTCTCTGGGCCTCTGATGGGAAGTGGCTGACTTCTTGGTGCTGGAAGACAGGCCCCATACATGACCCACCCCCCCAAGGGGGCTACTGCCTTGCTTTGTGGGGAGGAAGACCTTGGGAGCCGTGGCTGGCTGTGGGGTCTCCGGTGGGGGGTGGAGGGGCTCGATCGTGGATAAATAACAAGCTTTCCTGAGAGTGGCAAGAATTCAGAGTTTGCTTTTGCTGCCTTCTCTGCACTCTGGGGAAGGAGGAGTGATGACAAGCAACACTGGTTTCATGCCTATGTGATGTGTTCCCCTTTCTTTTTTAATTTTTAAAGATATTTTTTTATTTGACACACAGAGAGAGATCACAAGTAGGCAGAGAGGCAGGCAGAGAGAGAGGAAGAAGCATGCTCCCTGCTGAGCAGAGAGCCGGATGCAGGACCCTGAGATCATGACCTGAGGCTTAACCCACTAAGCCACCCAGGCGCCCTGTGTTCCTCTTTCTTTCTTTCTTTCTTTCTTTCTTTCTTTCTTTCTTTCTTTCTCTCTCTCTCTCTCTCTCTCTCTTTCTCTCTTTCTTTCTTTCTTTCTTTTTTAAAGATTTTATTTATTTATTTGACAGAGAGAAACACAGCCAGAGAGGGAACACAAGCAGGGGGAGTGAGAGAGGGAGAAGCAGGCTTCCCTCCGAGCAGGGAGCCCGATGTGGGGCTCGATCCTGAGTCTCCGGGATCATGACCTGAGCTGAAGGCAGTTGTTTAACCAACTGAAACCACCCAGGTGCCCCATGGGTTCCCCTTTCTTAATAACAACCCTGTGTGGTAGTAGCTCAACGCCGTCGGTTTAGACAAGGTTGCAAGGACCCTCTGTAACAGCTTGTACATGGGATGCTGCACCTGGCACGTTTCTAGCTGTCTTCCCATTTCACTGACTGCTGGACACGGAAGGGAACCAGCTCCCTGCCCCCGTATCACTGACCCTGGGTTTCCCCAGCAGGGATCCTGGGGTGCAGGTACCACATAATTGTGGCCACGGTTTGTGACTGATTGTTGCGTGATTGTCAGTATTTCAAGAGCTTCACGTGTACTCATTCATTCGATCCCTACTCGCCTGTTAGCTACGGCTGCCTTCATCTTACAGATGGGGCATGGAGTCATTGGAGGATGGGCTCTGGGTTCCACGGGTAATCCTTGGGGACACTGGGGTTTAAATCCAGCACGCATGCTCACGGGGGTCCTCCTTCCACTGGAGAGACCCTCGTCCATTCAGCGCCCTCGTGCCTCCTGCACAGGGAGGAAGGAGCTAAGAGGAAAGACGAAAGGAAAGTGGTGTGGTTTGGTGGACCTGGCTTTGGACTCTGTTTCAGACAGTGGACGCCGTTGATTTGCTTGCTGCCTTGATGCCTGACTCATTCCTTCACCTTCAGCCGCCCTGGGTGGCCCATCCTGCTACCTTTTCTCCATTCTGAGTTGCCTCTTAGTGCCTCTGCTAAAGGCCCACCTTCCAGGGGGCCCTCTTCGAGTGATGGGAGGCCATCTGTTCTCTAGAGGCCGCCGAGAAACCAGGATCATCCCATTATCCTGTGAACAAAAACACTTAAATAAACCCAGGAACCAATCTGATGTCACAACTTCTCAACATTTCCTAGTTCTAGGAAGCCAGTGGAAGGCTAAAAACCCAGCAGCCGCTCTGTGTGCTGGGGTGTCGGCCGCTTGCTTTGTAGCCCCACGCCCCGGCATCTCTGGGTACCAGGGATTAGGGATCCCTGTATCAAGGAGGAAGGTGGAAGAATCATAGTCGGTCGGACTGGGAAGGCCCGCGGCAGGTCAGATCATTTCATGTCCTGATGAGGATCCTACCCACCAAGGACAGTTTCTGACCCTGAGCCCTGTCCAAAGTGTCTGGCGTAAATTAATCATGAATTTTCCATCAGTCCCATTAGGGAAGTGATGTAGTCCTCAATTTACAGAGGAGAAAATCTGTAGTGTTTGATATGCACATGTCTCGTAATTTTAGGAACATTAACACACAAAACACAGCTCCGAATTGTGGACATATGGTGCTTGGCTCGTGGGCTCGTGGAGCCGATGTTTGGCTGCTCTGTGGGGCACAGATGCCTCCTCATTAGATGGGCCTTGGAAAGTAGCTGAGATGTGCAGGGCAATACCACGGCCAGCGCTTATTGAGTTCTTACTGTATGCCAAGCACTATTTTAAGAGCTTGGCCTGACCTTTTTTCAATCCTCACAGAAAGAGCTGCTCTGATTATGATCATACCTGATTTATACATGAGGAAACTAAGTTAGAAGGGTAGTTTAATGTGCCCAGGACAGTACATGGAGAGGCCAGGAGTCAGCCTAGGCCAGTGGGTTCCTGAGTGGGGGGCCTTTCATCACAGCGGCCTCTGACCTCTGAGCTAAGGCCCTTGGTACAGCTGGGGAAGGGATGGTGGCCGGCCTGGGGGAGGGGCACCGTACACACACACACACACACACACACACACACACACACACCCCCGTGTGGGTTAGAGGCTGTGTGGTCCTGTTCAGGGACCTTTGCCCACGTGGCCCACGTGACTTGTCACTGTCTTGGGGCATCCTCTGTGGTGTGGAATTCGAGGTTGATCTCCTCAGTCTGTTGTTGGCTTCTGTTCATTTGTGGCCACGACCGTCCCAGTGGCAAAGAAAATTAAGAAGAGCTCTGACATGAATTGTAAAACATCCCTGGGAAGGCATTTGGAGTGTTGGTTTTCTCATTGAACCCCACCACAGCCCTGTGGGGCTCTTAGGGAAGGCCAGCAGCTGTTCTGCAATCCTGGCTCACACCACAGGGGAGGGACACCCCCCCGCCCCCGCCCTGGGGGAGGTAAGGGCTGACTCCACCTGTCCACCTGGGGGGCTCTGCCCTGGCCCTGGGATAGGGCGTCAGCTCTGCGAGTCCGCTGCTTTTCCCCTCCTGCTTTGCTGCCCCCACACTCTACTGCTAGCTGGAGCCTGAGTGTCCCCGGTTTTTCAGAACAGGAAGATGAAATTTTCCTCAGCCCATTGCTGTTTTTGCTTTTGCTTCTGCATGGGAACACCTGCTGGGCTGATGAGCTTTTGAAATGTCACTTGGTTGTTGGGAGGGAGCTGTGAGCGATGGGCAGGAGCCCACCATCCCAGCTGCCACTGAGGAGGGGGTGGTGGTGGGTGGTGGTGGGGTGGGGCCCCATCTTCCACCTGGTCATTTTCTTCTCGGGACCAGAGGGAGGCTGTTTCCGTGCTGTGTTTCTCTGACAGCACTGGCTCTAGCCGTGTTGGGGCCAGCTTTTGAGACTACAACTAAATTTTTTACCTTTTTCTTCCTGGAGTTTGCTTTTCACAAAAAATACATGTCTACCTTTATATATAATTTGGGGTGTAAATTCTGGATTTCACTGGCACCCTCACACCCAGAGCCTCCTTAGCCATATCCTGCCTTCCCTCTTCAGACCATGCAGCCTAACTTAAAAATTGGGTTTTCCTGGGGTACATGGGTGGCTTAGTTGGTTAAGAGACTGCCTTCGGCTCAGGACATCATCCCGGAGACCCGGGATCGAGCTCCACATTGGGCTCCCTGCTCAGCGGGAAGCCTGCTTCTCCCTCTCTCACTCCCCCTGCTTGTATTCCCTCTCTGGCTGTGTTTCTGTCTGTCGAATAAATAAATAAAATCTTAAAAAAAAATTTTGGGTTTTCCTTTTTCTCCCCACCACTCAACTGCAGGCAAGTATGGCAAATTAAATTTTTGATTTTCTGCCCCTCTTCTCTTTCCGTTCTCATCAGTCAGAGGCCTGGCAGGAAAAGATACAGCACACGCAAAGGGGTGGGAGAAGAGGGTTGGATGTAGGGGTCCTACAGGGTCAGGGAGCAGGGAGGGGGAGTGAGGTGCTGGAGTACCTGAGCAAGCCCCTCTGTCTCCATCCATTCAGGCTGCTATGATGCGATCCACAGACTGGGAAACTTACACATGGCAGAAATTTATTTCCCCCTCTTCTGGAGCCTGGGAAGCCCCAGAATATGAAGTCAGTGCAGATCAGGTGTCTGGTGATGGGCCACTTGAGGGTTTAGAGATGGACGTCTTTTCCTGTGTTCTCATGTGGTGGAAGGGGTGAGGGGGCTCTCTGGGGTTCATCCCCCCTTTTAAGAAAGACTTTATTTATGTGGGGGGGCACAAGCAGGAGAGTGGGGCAGAGGGGGAGGGAGAAGCAGGCTCCCCGTTGAGCAGGAAGCCTGATGCCAGCCTGGATCCCTCCACCTGGCAATCATGACCTGAGCCGAAGGCAGACACTACCCACCGAGCCACCCAGACATCCTTCTAGGGTTTCTTTTATAAGGGCACAAATTCCGTTCATGGGGGCCCCACCCTCATGACCTAATCACCCTGAGGCCCCACCTCGTAATACTATCATATTGGGGGGCAGATTTCAACCTATGAATTTGGGGGACATATTCAGTCTGTGGCACTCTCCAGCCCCTAGAACTAAGCATGGGGGTGAGAGATCCTGAGGGAAGCTGTGACCTGTGGTGGGGAGGTGACCCTGCAGGGAGGAAGCAGAGGGAGAGGTGCTCCTTCCTTTTTAACCCTCTTCCTCCTCCTCTCCTGGCTTCTACTGTTACCTGCCACTGGGCCAGAGATCAGCCTCCCAGGGCGCGGAGTAGTGGTAGAAAGATGGGATCCATAGTATTGAGCATGTGACCCTTCAGATTTTTCAGTACGTTCTTTTTTTCTTTTTTTTAAGATTTATTTATTTATTTGACAGAGAAAAACAAAGTGAGAGAGGGAACAGAAGCAGGGGGAGTGAGAGGGAGAAGCAGGCTTCCTGCCAGGTGGGAGCCCAATGGAGGGCTGGATGCTGGACTGGATGCGGGGCTGGATGTGGGGCTCCATCCCGGGACCCTGGGATCATGACCTGAGCCATCCAGGCGCCCCTCTTCAGTACCTTTTATCCAGTAGATGGTCCTTTTGAAACTGCAGAGAAGCAGCTTTGTCATCCTTAAATGCTCTCCTTGGGGGATCCGGCATCATGGGAAACTGCTTGGCTTGTGCTCTGGACTTTTGTAATCCTGTTCCTGATTGGACGCTTCCTGTTTTCATTCAGATGCTTTTAAATCCAGGCTTTTAGGTTTTTCTTGTTTTTTCTTTTCTTTATCTTATTTGTTTGCCTGTTATTACAAGGCTACTTTGAAAGGCTTTATTACGACTCATGATGATGAATCCATCTTCCTTGGTATCACAGGGAATGAATTCTGTATAGTTATTACTCACATGGGGTAATGTTCAAAGGTACTTTTCTCTTACATGATAGGGAAATGGGCATTCCCAGATTTTTGCAAAACAGAGAAATTGTATGTGGGGGAAGCAGGTGGAACTGAAAGCACCCGGGCTGGCTCTCAGAAGCCTGGCATCTGCTCCTGGCTCCTGCTCGGACCTTGGGACCTCGGATACCATCTCTGGGTGCCAGCATCTCTATTGTAAGGCGGGGCTGTTGTCCCTGACAATGGCCCTTTCCTTAAGCAACCTTAGCTCTGGGTCCTATGAGCCCTGTTTTTGATTAGACCCAGACCTTGCAGGGTCCCTGTCCTGTCTTTGGTTTGCCTAGCCTGGTTGTAGCAGATTCCTGCTAAGTCAGTTTAGAGAGAATCCCCCACCCTTGTATGTGATCACCTGGGCAGGCAGTATCTGGTCACCCTGGGTTACCTTCAGCAGGAATCCTGTTTTCTGTGGGTTTAGTACGAAACCCCCTACCCTGGACATGCCCTCTGAGTAGTGACCCCCTCACTCTGCTGGCTGGCTTGTTATTCAGCCCCAGCTGTCTTTGCTGCATTCAGAGTTGAGCTCCATCTCTCCTCTATTGCAATAGCCCTGAATAGCGTCTTCCTTCCCATTTCTTAACAAATATCGGAATACTTTCTTTTTTTTTTTTAAACATTATGCCCTAAAAACCCCTGGCATTGTTTGGGATCCTCCAGAACTTCAGTCCAGCCCACCCAGTGTTGAGAGCCCAGGGGGACAGGCTGTGAGGAGCCTGTTCATTTCCTTGGGGGCGGGTGCTCCTTGCTAAGAACCCTTGCCTCAATCTCAAGTTCGAAACCCGCCTGCACTTTTGCTTAGATCTCAGTTGTGCTTTTCCCTGGAAATTGTTTCCTCCCTCATTAAGGGAAGAAAGGAGTTTCTTCCTTTTTTTTCCCCTTTAAATTAATTCATCATGTGATTGTGATTCATCAGTCTTACACAATTCCCAGCACTCACCATAGCACATACCCTCCCCAATGTCCACCACCCAGCCACCCCCCTCCCCTCCAGCACCCCTTCAGCTTGTTTTCTGAGGTTAAGAGTTTGTTATGGATTGTCTCTCTGTCTGATTTCGTCTTGTTTCATTTTTTCCTCTCTTCCCCTATGATCCTCTACCTTGTTTCTCAAATTCCACATATCAGTGAGATCGGTGATAATTGTCTTTCTCTCATTGACTTATTTCACTTAGCATAATACCCTCTCTTTCCATCTACGTCATTGCAAATGGCAAGATTTCACGTTTTGATGGCTGCATAATATTCCGTGTGTGTGTGTGTGTGTGTGTGTGTGTGTGTGTGTGTGTCTCACATCTTCTTTATGCATTCATCTGTCCATAAACATCTAGACTCTTTACATAGTTTGGCTTCTGTGGACACTGCTGTTCTAAACATTGGGGTGCATGTGCCCCTTCAGATCATTACATTTGTATCTTTAGGGTCAATACCCAGTAGTGCAATTGTGGGGGTCATAGGGTAGCTCTCTTTTTAACTTTCTGAGGAACCTCCATACTGTTTCCCAGAGTGGCTGCACCGGCCTGCTTTCCCACCAACAGTGTAGGAGGGTTCCCCTAAGAAAGGAGCTTCTTAAATTTTAGCATCTTAATGGAAGTAATGGTATGGCAATATTGATACTGACCTTGCTTTCTTTCCCAGCGGTCTGACCCCGGGTTGAACCGTGTTGCGGACTCGAGGATATTATTACTGTGGGAGGCTTTGTGAGGGGGGTGCTCCTAGGGGTTGAGTTCGTGTGGCCTCTGTCTTTGTTATAACTTGTGGGTGGCTCTGGCCGTCTGCCTCTAGTTCCCAGTGCTCTGCTTTTCCCTCTGCTGTGCGTTCTTGATGCTGCCTTGTTGGATACAGTTTCGTAAATGACATGCTTCTTTCTCTTTCTTGGGGTAAAGTGCGTGGGCCTTGGGAGAACTCTTGATCACTCAGAAGTATTTTTTTTAATTTCCAGATGGCTGTGTTCCAGATATTAACATTCTCAGAAGCCTGACCTCCGCACGGTGAGCAGTTTATACTCTCCTAAATGCTCTGAAGGACTTTCTAGGTGCATCCGGTATCTATCAATACATTTGCTTTTTCATTTATTTGTTTATCATACAGCCTTTGGAGATGTGGGGATTTGAAAAGAAAATCAGTTTTATTTTTAAATATTTCCCTAGGTCTCTGAAAAGGCGATCACGTACAAAAGAACAGTAATTCATTTCCTGATATCACTGAATATGCACAGTCAGACTTCCCTGATTGTCTGATAAAATATTTTTTCACAGTTCGTTAAAAATCCCACAGAGTTATCAAAAGACTTAAAACAATGTCTACACATGGCATTTGGTTGATAGTGCCTCTTAGGTCTCTTTTAATATGTAGGTTTCCTGTCCCTGTTTTGTTCTCTCTGACAGTGTATTTGGTCAAGAAGAAGGCTCTTTTGTCCTGTGGTGTTGCCCACAGTGTAGACCGTGCGGCCGGCATCCCTGTTGTCATTAAATGTGTTTTATTGTTTCCATAATGTCCTATAATCTAAAGGCTTTATTCGATCCAAGTTCCTAGTTTTGGGCAACAGTATTTCATGCATGATTAATATAGCTTCATCGGGTGACATATTTTGTATCTTTCCGAAGTGTTGATGTTGGCAGGTGTGTGAATGTGACCGTCCTTTGTTGGGGCCCCAGCAGCAGCTGATGGCTAGTGCTGGATGCCTATACCACCTTTCATTTAAGGTGTTTACCAAAAGCTGATAATCTCATTCTGTCATTTTTTCTGCATTTCTTTTTTTTTTTAATTTTATTTATTTATTTGACAGAGAGAGATCACAAGTAGGCAGAGAGGCAGGCAGAGAGAGAGAGGAGAAAGCAGGCTCCCTGCTGAGCAGAGAGCCCCATGTGGGCCTCGATCCCAGGACCCTGAGATCATGACGTGAGCCGAAGGCAGAGACTTTAACCCACTGAGCCACCCAGGCACCCTTTTCTGCATTTCTTAGCTGGGAACGTTTTTATAAAGAACTTTATTTCAGTCTTTTAAAAAAATTACCTTGAGGTATTATTTGTATATAAAAGGCAGAATAATGGCTTGGTTCTTTAATTTACCAGAATAATGAATTGATTCCATATTATCCTTCAAAGATGATCAAGCTTTTTTAAAAAAAGGTATTATTGCAAACTCTTGGATTCTTTCTATATTTGACACCGGAGTAAGGATTTGGTAGCAACAGTAATTTTAAAAAGCCTTTGTTTTTAGATGTATAAATCTACTTAATAAACAGTTCTGGGTAATAAAGAAGGGAAGGGAAGATGTGGAGTGAAAAACGAAGAAACAGGAATCTGTAAGCATGATTGAATGAAGATCAAAGTAGGATAAAAAATAAAGACACTGGGCACCTGGGTGGCTCAGTTGGTTAAGCATCTGCCTTCAGCTCAGTTCACGATCCCAGGATGCTGGGATCGAGTTCCATGTCAGGCTCCCTGCTCCCCGCTGAGCAGGGAGCCTGCTTTTCCCTCTCCCTACTGTTCCCCCTGCTTGTACTCACTCAAATAAATAAATAAAAATCTTTAAATAAAATTAAAAAAGATGCTAAAAATAAGGAATGGAAGGCAAAAAAAAGGAATCGTCTGAGATACTCCAGGGCGGAGAAAGTGAAGGGGATTAGCTTATGCAACAGATGCTTTTTTACCACCTGCTGCATGCCTGTCTTGGTTCAAGAGACACCAGAGCTAACATTCCTGCCCTTGTAGAGCTGCCCTTCTAGTGTGCGTGTGAAGTCTGAAGTGAGGCACAGCATGTCCACCACTGATTCACGCTTTGGGGGGAAACCAAGCTAGCAAAGGCAGTAGAGAAATCCTAGAGGTGGGTTTCGGGGATCGGACTGTGATTTTCACAGGATGATCAGGGAGGATCTGTCTGAGGACACATTTGAGCAAAGACTGGAGGGAGGCAAGGGAGGAAGCCAGGTCCCTTTCTGGGAGAGAGCGGTCCAGGCTGAGGCAAGAGAAGAACAGAGGTTCTGAGTTTCAGGTGTGTTCAGGTGTGTTCGAGGAATGAAAGGAGTCCGTTGCACCTGTTATGGCATGAATGAACAGGAGAGGACTAGGGGGATTAGGGAGGTGGTGGGCAATGGGGGTGTGTGTATTGGGATTCAGATTACATAGGGCCTTGCAGGCCATTGTAGGGATTTTGGGGACCATGGATGGGCGTGCTCTCACTTAGTTTTTGAACATATGAATACTGTTTCGGAGGGAGGCAGGATCAATGGCATGATTAGTAAGACCAACTAGCAGATGGCTCTGACTAGCATAGTGGTGATGGAATTGGTGAAAAGCAGCCAAGTTCTTGCTACATTTTGAAGGGATTGCCGTTAGGATTTGCTGGTGGATGGGTGCGAGATGTTAGAGAGGAGGAGGTGGCCAGAAGAGCCACATGTATTGGAGGATGAGAGGTGATACTGGTGGACCTCGGCCACCCCAGGCTCCCTGAACCCTCCCCGGCCATTCAGTGGGTAGGAGGAGTTCAAGGCCAACAGTGGGAAGGCCTGCCTATGGATGTCCTTCATTCTTGAGTGGTTTATGAGTTGCTGGACGGGTTCGTTCCCTGGTGGGCAAGTCACCTCTTTTAACTTAGTGACCACAACTTATGTCCCTGGCGCTGGTCTACTGCTGGCCACAGAAATGGCCAGAGTTCGTGGAGGTCCGTGCTGAACCAGAAGATGAACCCCAGGACAGAGTAGAAGCTCCTTCTCTGAGGGAGAGACCCTTGTATCTTGACAACAAAGACTGTGGAGGACCGATTCTTACCTCATGTGTCTGGACTCAGTTTGGTCTTGGAAAAGCACTTACGGGTATGATGGGAAGAATATTCTGGGGCTCAGTGTCCTCATGGTGGCTTCAGATCATGCCTACCTCTCTGCTTGTTCCTGCCACTTTCTTACAGGAGCGTTTGAAGGGTGCTGTTTCACTCTCCCTCCCTGCACCCTGAGCACTAGACTAGGGGGAGGCAAATTATAGCCCCTGTGCCTATTTCTTTTTTCTTTTTTTTTTTTTAAAGATTTTATTTATTTGACAGAGAGAAACACAGCCAGAGAGGGAACACAAGCAGGGGGAGTGAGAGAGGGAGAAGCAGGCTTCCCGCCGAGCAGGCAGCCCGATGTGGGACTCGATCCCGGGTTTCCGGGATCATGACCTGAGCTGAAGGCAGTCGCTTAACCAACTGAGTCACCCAGGCGCCCCAACCTATTTCTTTTTTCTTAATTAAGTTAAAAATTGTAATTCCAGGGGCGCCTGGGGGGCTCAGTCCTTAAGTGTCCCCCTTCGGCTCAGCTCATGATCCTGAAGTCCCAGGATCAAATCCCACATCGGGCTCCCTGCTCGGCGGGAAGCCTGCTTCTCGCTCTTCCACTCCCCCTGCTGTGTTTCCTCTCGCTGTGTCTCTCCCTGTCAAATAAATAAAATCTTAAAAAAAAAATAAGAAAATAAATTTTAATTCCAGTATTGTTAACATGCAGTGTTCTATGGGTTTTGGTTACAGTGTAGTGATTGGGCAGTTCTGTACATTACTCAGTGCTCTTCCTGGTAGGTTCGCCCCTTCCTCCCACTCAGAACCTCTGTTCTTCTCTTGCCTCAGCCTGGACCGCTCTCTCCCAGAAAGGGACCTGGCTTCCTCCCTTGCCTCCCTCCAGTCTTTGCTCAAATGTGTCCTCAGACAGATCCTCCCTGATCATCCTGTGAAAATCACAGTCCGATCCCCGAGCCTTTTCCCATGGGCCTTTTCCCCCATGCCCCACCCACCTCCCCTCTGGTGACGATCAGTTTGTCTCTAGAGTCTTGGGGAGCCTGGGTGGCTCAGTTGGTTGGGCGACTGCCTTCGGCTCAGGTCATGATCCCGGAGACCCGGGATCGAGCCCCACATCGGGCTCCCTGCTCGGCGGGAAGCCTGCTTCTCCCTCTCTCACTCCCCCTGCTTATGTTCCCTCTCTGGCTGTGTTTCTCTCTGTCAAATAAATTAATTCTTAAAACAAAAAGACGAGTCTGTTTCTTGGTTTCTCTCTTTTTTCTCCCTATGCTTGTTTGTTTTGTTTTTTGAATTCCACATGTGAGTGAAATCATATTTGTCTTTGACTGATTTTGTTTAGCATTCTCCTCTCCAGCTCCATCCATGTCATTGCAAATGGCAAGATTTCATTCCTTTTAATGGCTGAATAATATTCCATTGTGTACCCTTAGTCTTCTTTATTCATTCCACAACTGGCAGACATTTGGGCAGCTTCTGTATCTTGACTATTGCAAATAATGGTGCTGTAAATGTATGGGTGGATATATCCCTTTGAATTAGTGTTTTTGTGTTGTTTTGGTAAATACCTAGTAGTGTGATTGCGAGATCTTAGGGTAGCTCTATTTTTAACTTTCTGAGGACCCTCTGCGCTGTTTTCCACAGTGGCTGCACCAGCTTGTCTTCCCACCAACAGTGTAAGAGGGTCCCTTCCTTACACATCCTCACCGACACTTGCTTTTTGTGTTTTCAATTTTTGCCATTCTGGCAGGTGTGAGATGGTATGTCATTGTAGTTTTGATTTGTGTTTTCCTGATGATGAGTCCATAGGTCTGTTTTTGTAAATGAATTATTTTTGTAATTTATTTATTTATTATTAATTAATTAATTTATTTATTAGAGAGAGAGAGCAAGTGCACAAGCAGGATGGTGGCAGGTAGAGGGAAAAGCAGGTTCCCTGCTCAGCAAGGATCCTGGGATCATGACCTGAACCGAAGGCAGACGCTTAACCAACTGAGCCACCTAGGCGCCCTGTAAATAAACTTAAAGCCTCCATTCTTTTTCTTTTTCCTTTTTTTAAAGATTTTATTTATTTATTTGAGAGAGAGTGAAAGTGATCACAGAGGGAGAGGGAGAAGCAGACTCATTGCTGAGCAAGAAACCTGATGTGGGATTTGATCCAGGACTAGATCATCACCTGGAGTGAAGGCAGATCCTTAACCGACTGAGCCACCAGGTGCTTGCTTCCTTCCTTCCTCCCTTCCTTTCTTCCTTCCTAGATTTATTTATTTATTTTTTAGGGAGAACATGTGTGTAGTTTAGGGGAGGGGCAGATGGGGTCGGGAGAGAATCCTCAAGCAGCCTCCTCACTGAGAGCAGAGCCTGACAGGGGCTCGATCTTCTGATTCTGAGATCATGACCTGAGCTGAAATCAAGAGGCAACTGCTGAACCAACTGAGCCACCAGGGTTTATTGGAACACAGCTGGACCACTTTGTTATTAATGTCCATGGTTGAATTAGTGCCACACTGGGAGCAGAGTTGAGTACTTACCTGAACAAAACCGGAAATATTTACTGTTCGATTCTTCACAGGGAGCAAGTTTGCTGACCTGTAGACTAGCAAATAAGTAGAGCCTAAATCAGGCTTCTCAGCACATGGATCGGCACCGAAAGCCCACTCAGCCTTAGTGTGTGTGAATATGAAAGTTTGTGGATCATAAATTGTGGCTTAAAATTGTTAAAATTTTACTTTGTTCATTCTTCTACAGGTTAAATGACATTATTTTTATTTTTATTTATTTGTTTTAAAGATTTCGTTTATTTATTTGACAGAGAGACACACAGTGAGAGAGGGAACACAAGCAGGGGGAGTAGGAGAGGGAGAAGCAGGCTTCCTGCTGAGCAGGGAGCAGGGTGCAGGGCTCGATCCTGGGATTCTGGGATCATGACCTGAGGTGAAGGCAGATGCTTAATGACTGAGCCACCCAGGCGCCCCAGACATTATTTTTATACTTGAAAGGAAATACAAGTCAGCATGGGTAGGTTCACATTTAATAATGGTGTTGTTTTACTGGGCAGGTGGTTGGCTATTAGTATTCAATTAATATTAGTACTGATTATTAGTGTTGAACATTCCACCAGAGTTTAGCACTGAGTCCTGATTTGCCATGCCCTCTTCCTTGGATGGTAGAGAGCTTTCTCTTCCACAGGAGTAAACAAGTATGTGGCTTGTTTTGCCTTTGTGTGATCAAGAATTCTCCATCGTTTCAGTAAATACCAGGAGTCCTCAAAATAAGTAGTCTTGCATTTTTCTCCACCTAAATGGGGCTCAGCTAGTTTTATCTACATTGTTCCTTTTGCCTTTTTGACTATATTGTGTGCTCCCTTACTGTGGAAGGCTGTGGAATTCTTGACGTTAAAAAAAAAAATGCAGTAGATTTAAAATATAAAGGACTTTTCTTTCTTAATTGCATCTTAATGTAATAAAAGCCAGAGAGTAATTATTAGAAATGATAGAAGAAAAGAATTAAAATAATGAAGTTGCTGAGCAAAGATCCTGTTTCATAATGCATGTGGATATAATTGGTATCATAATGTGTAATTAACAATCTTCCTTTGAAGTAGGAAGCGTACGTTTGGGCAGGCAGGGGACCTATGAGGATGTGGTGATGTCTGAATTAGTTCTTACCATAGCGCTCCTGAATCTTGGCACAGATTATAACATCTTGCTTCCTTCCTGCCTTGTTAGTTGCTTTTTGTGGGAGAGAGAGATGATAAGCTATGGACTAGGACGGAGGGTCCTTCAACTCCTGGCAGGCCAGCTACCCACGACTGCCCTGGATCAGGGGAGAGAGGAGAAGACAGGCTCCTGAGGACAGAGTGTGGTTTTCACTCAGACCACAGGGTGATTCTCTGGAGTAGACCAGGGGGAGGACCCTCTTTGTCCTGCTGTCAGGTTGGCCTGGAGCTTATGCTTTAAATGGGCTGAGAAGCCTCCTTCATCTCATTTTCTAGACACACTCCTGTCCTGGCCCCATGGATCTTACTGCAGATGTGGCCAAGAATAATGAGTCTAAGGAAAAGCACCCCCAGGAGAAAGAGGGGAAAGGTAATGATTCCCAGGCTCAGAGCCTGGCCTCACTTTCTCTACTGCTCCCCCCGCCCCTGCTCCAGTTGACTTCTTGAGGATTGGGAGACCAGAACATTCAAGGATGTAAATAAAAGTACTGGCGGAGAACATTCAGGCAGATCTGAGCTTTTATTTGCTATTCATTTGGTGTTAGAGTTCTTTGCCTACCATGTCTCTAGCCTTCTCAGACAGGTGGTGGTGGTGGGTGCTCTTCGTCGCCCCCTGGTGGGGACTTTGGCTCCTAGTGAGGTAAAGAGGCTGATGTCAGAACATCTTTTGAGCGGCGGTCATGTGATGGGAAGGGGAAGCGGCACTGCCCAGCACTTACTTGAAAGAGACAACCACTGGTCAGAGATTTGGGACCTCTTCTTTGGAAATAGCTTTTAGAGTCTGGAGCATGTTCTTTGGAATACCTCCCTCAGTGGCAAGTCTTTCTCTTTTTGGGTGGTTTTGATTTTCAGTAAAATTCTTAATGCAGTTGCCTCTCAGTTGGTTTCTTTTCTTTTTTCTTTTTTAAGGATTTTACTTATTTATTTGTCAGAGAGCGTATAAGCAGGCAGAGCGGCAGGCAGAGGGAGAAGCAGGCTCTCTGCTGAACAAGGACCCCAACATGGGGCTTGATCCCAAGACTCTGGGACCATGACCTGAGCTGAAGGCAGATGTTCAACCCACTGAGGCACCCAGGCGCCCCTCTCAGTTGGTTTCTACTTCTGTTCTCGTCTGCACGATGTCCACCTACACAGCGTAATCAGAGGGATCTAAACGGCAATCAGATCTCATTACTCCTTTGCTTGGATGCCTTTCTACTACCATGGGTTTGAAAATCAGACTCCCCACATGGCTGTGTGGCCTCAGGTGATGGATCCCCCCTCCCCCCATTTCCTCTTAACTTTAGGTCCTCCCCACACCTCCTTTCTGGGACTAGAATATAGCCAGCCTCAGGCCTTCCTCCTTCAGGCCAAGGGTACTCCCCAGGTGGTCTGCTCAGTTCTTTACCTCCTGCAGGGCTCTGCTCAGATGTCTCCTCATCAGACAAGCCTCCCAGAGTGTCCAGTATGAAGTAGCCTCCCCTCAGGCACAATGTCCCCCAGCCCCTCCTCACCTCCCATTACATCGCTCAAGTCTTATCATGGTACCGGGGGCTACTGGAACCCTGGCTCTTACTCGCTGGCCTGTTTGTTCATTGCCTGTCACTTCTTTCGAGCCAAGGAGGCCCCAGGTCAGTCGTGGCTCATGGCCTCAAAGAGGCTGCCACAGCTCAGGTGCTGTCATACCGAGATAAGTCGACCTCACATGGTAAATTCTTCAATTAGGTGACATCTTCTAAATAATTTCCCAGGATGACTACATTGAGGGAAGAGCTCAGATTCAGAAATATGTGTCCTGATTTGTCTTGATAACCAAATCAAGTCAGTCTCTTGATCAAACCTCATGTGTTGGAGTGGACTGCGGTGTAGCAGCTTCTAAAACAGGGTGTGTATCCTGTAGTTTTAGAACTTAGTAGCCTCCCCCATGTAACCCTGAGCACGGTACGATTTTGCTTGGGGAACTAGGAGATTCTCTTAGGGTTTTGCAACTTCAGAATTCTTTGCACTTGGAGTTGGATGCTTCTTTATGGTGCACACTGTCCTGGGGGATATTTAGCAGCCCCATGGGCCTCTGTGACAGCACGCCGCCTCAGCCGTGATGCCTGGAGTGTCACCAGATTTCGCCCAATATCCCTGGGGAGAGGGGAGTGAAATCTCCCCGGTTAGGAATCACTGGTTTAGAAACACCCACGTCCCCAAGATTCTACCATGAATCTTTTGTACCATCCTTTATCATATATCCATTAGCGTGGCTCACATTGGAAACAGTAGCATGTTATTCAAATTGGGATTATGCTGATGACTGAAGTTTTGTTTATAATCAGCATCTGTGATTGTCGTTTCTTTGTTGTTATTGTCCCATTTATGAAATCTCTCCCCCGCCCCCTCCTTCTTTGCTAACGCATTATGTGAGTTTGATACTTAAAACGACAGACTTGGCTGGAAGGACTCTTGAAAGATCCTTGGGCACTAAATGCCCAGTTAATGTCACTGTCCTCATTATGTTGTTCATATTTGTATTTTAAAGATCTTATTTATTTATTTGGGAGAGAGAGAGAGCAGGGGGAGGAACAGGGAGAGGGAGACAGAGATAATCTCCAGCAGACTCCCTGCTGAGCCCAGAGCCTGATGCAGGGCTCTATTCCAGGACCCCAAAATCATGATCTGAGCTGAAGCCAAGAGTCACGTGCTCAACCAACTGGGCCACCCAGGGGACCCCCCATTTTTGAATTTTAAAGATGAGGAAAGTAAGACCCAAGTGGGACCATGATTCACCCAAGTCATGGCGGATTGCAGAGTGATGCCCGTATGGGTGATTCTGGGGAATTTTCGTGCATTTTTGCTTTCTGTGTGGGTTGATGGTATGATTAGCAGAGCTGGGGCGGGGTGGCTCTTACTCCTCCTCCTCGGGATCCCTGCTGGAGCCTGAGCATCAAGGACCGCTCTCCTAGGCGTGATGAGGATTTACCGACAAAATAGTTTTTAAAAAGATGATCAGGGAGGAGTTTAGGGGAGTCAGAGAGAGGGAGGGGCAGAGGAGTACCTTACGTGGCCCAGATGTTTGACTGTACAGGGGACACTGAAATGCAAAGGAAAGAAAAAGAGGAACAAGGAGGAAGTCCTGAATAAAGGAACCCAAGAGTTGTGTGGGTCATGTTTAGCTTTTGATTTGAACAGACCCACTGTATGTGTGTGTATGTGTGTGTGTCTGTGTGTGTGTGTGTATGTGTGTGCACATGTGTTCATGTGAGAGAGAGGGAGAATATCAGACCTTTAGAAACTAAATAGATAATTCATAGCCGAGAGGAATTTTTGGCATACAGATAGTGCTGTGTTGATGTGTAAGAGAAAGGTCCTTCTCTTTCAGCAATATGTGAAGTATTTATGGATGGCATAATATGATGTCTGAGATTTTCCTCAACATAAAGAATCCACTGTGGGAGGGTTACAGTGAAACAGGATTGAATAGTTGAAGTTGGGTTATGGGGACACGGGGATTATGTAACTGTATCAAAATTACCATAGTAAACATTTAAAAAAAATTTGGAAGCGGATCAACTTCAGTAAACTGTAGAGTGCTTTGCAGTCAAAAAAAAAAGTAAATACAGTATGAGACATTTGTCAGTTTTGTCATCTTATCTCCAAGAGAATTTTTCAAGCCCGGCAGATGCTGCCAGTTTCTCTGGCAAAGTCCCTTTTTCTGGACCAGGTTGACGGGGCGGCTGCTTCCGTGTCACTCGTCACCAGGTCTTGCCCTGCCTGTGCCTGCGGTGTCCCCGGGGAGTTGTGGTGACACAGGCTGGCCGGGTCTGCGGACCCAGAGGGGGTCCCTGGATCAGCCAAGAGGGTCCCTGGCTTTACACAGGATAGAAATCAAACGGGAGACCTGAGGGGAGGTGAGAACAGAGTTCACTGAAGATGCAGAGCAGATACCAAGCGTCTGGAAGTCTGAAACAGGAGAGGAGAGTGAGCATCATCTTTGCTTGGGGTCCAGGGTTTTCACTAAGGATTAAGGTCCAGTGTACACGTCATTTCTATGGAGCAGTTTTTCCCTCCAAATATTTTATTATTTAAATATCATATAAACTATCATGTAAAGAATATTTTTTTGTAAAATCCACGCAGAGTAAAAATGAAAGTTCCCACCCTCCATTTCCCCACTAATTTCATTGCCCTTTCCAGAAATCACCATTTATAATAAAGTGATGGGGGTGCCTGGGTGGCTCAGTCGATTAAGCAACTGCCTTCAGCTCAGGTCATGATCCTGGAGTCTGTGGATCGAGCTCCGCATCGGGCTCCCTGCTCAGCAGAGGTCTACTTCGCTCTCTGACCTTCCCCCTCTCGTGCTTGCTCGCTCTCTATCAAATAAATAAATAAAATCTTAAAAAAAAAGATAAAGTGATGGGAATCGTTTTTAGGTCTTTTTTTTTTAATACTACCATCAAGACAAGTTTTTTAATTAATTTTTTAAAAAAAATTTTTAACAGTGCTAAAAAAAAAAATTGAAGCAGTCACAGAAAATCAGGAGTGTGGTCCAAGAGCGCTTTCTCCTCTGCCGCCCTCCCACCCCTCCCTCCCCTCCCCAGAGCCTCCAGACAGATGCTCCCCAATCCTGGAATTCTTTAGTCATCTTTCCTAGAACCAGGATGATGTCAGGAAATCAACACTGACACGTGACTACCTCCTAATCCTCAGACCCCAGTTGGACTGTTCTCGTAATGTCCTTTACAAGCCAAAGGATCCCGTTCTGGATTACAGGTTGCATTTCCTTATCATGTCTCTGAGTGCCCATTATGAGCTATGCCCCATTCTAAACCCTTGGAGTTTATCAGCAGAAGATACAGACAGAAATCTGTCTTTGCAAAGCTTGCCTTCTGGCAGGGGAGACAGAAAAACAGTAACTTTAACGCCTACGGAATTTTGTCCAGCGGCAGCAGGGGGCTAGATGTTGCAGAGGAAAGTAGAGCAAGGCACAAGGCGGCTTTAAATACGTTGGGCAGGGGAAGGGGCTTCTGGGCAAACATCAGGCAGAAGTGTGGATATTGAGGAAGGATATTCTGGGAGTAGACAGGGAGAGCTGGTGAGAAGGCTATGAGGGGGGCGTCCCAGTGTGTCTGAGCTGGGAGGCAGGATGGGGGGCCAGGTGCTTCAGTCTTGGAGGACAAGTAATCCCACCCATCCCCACACTTTTGGACTATTTCTGTTTTATTTATTTACTTATTTTTAAAGATTTTGTTTATTTATGGGAGAGAGAGTATGTACGAGTGGGGGCGGAGCGGAGGGAAAGAATCTCAAGCAGACTGTGAGTGTGGAGCCCCACGCAAGGTTTCATCCCATGACCCAGAGATCATGACCGGAGCTGAAATCAAGAGTTGGCCACTCAACTGACTGTGCTTCCCCGGTGCCTGGGCTGTTTCTGTTTTAACCCATGGAAATTCCTTCATTGTCTAGCTGCTCCTTTCCTGCTTCTACCAACACTCTCTCAATGAGTGGGGCTTTGGGTTGTGACTCTGTTTACCCTCTTGGCCATATTCTTTCTGAGTCTAATTTTGCCTTGGCCCATGTTTGTTCCTCCCTTGCTTTGCCTTTTGCTTTGCCTTTCTTTGCACATTCTGCCTTAGGAAAAAAAAAGTTTATTCATTTGAGTGAGAAAGAACATGAACAGGGGAGGGGCAGAGGGAGAGGGAGAAGCAGACTCCCTGCTGAGCTTGGAGCCCAACCCGGGGCTTGATCTCAGGACCCCAGGATCATGACCTGAGCTGAAGCCAGACACTTAGCCCACTGAGCCACCCAGGCGCCCCAGCACATTCTGCCTTTGAGGACTTACCCAGCTCCTCTCCCCCTGCAGTGCTCCCTCTGGAGCAGGTATTCCTCTGGGCCCTAAGAAGTTACTTGATAAGGTAATCATCAGTAGCAACCAGGGGCAGTGGGTGCCATTATTTTTCCCATTTTATGGATGGAGAAGTGGAGGTATGGAGCGAATCTGTAACTTGCCTGCAGCCCCCCAGCTAGGAAGCATTGGGCTCATTCCGGGCATTTGCTTCCAGCCCGTGGGGCTCCCACCTCCCATGTTATGGACACAGGCCCATACCTGACTTCTGTCCTAACTTCAGCCCCATCACTCCCGTTTCTGAGAGATGTGTAACAAGTAATCACAAACTTAGGGTCTTAAAACAACACACACTTCTGATCTCACCATTCCATGAGTCAGGAGTCTGGGTACAGTGTAGAGGGTCTTAAGGCTGTAATCGAGGTCTGGGTGGGCCACATTCCCTGGAGGCTGGCCTGGGGAAGAAACTGCCTCCGAGCTCATTGACACTGTGGGCAGAATTTGTTTCCTTGTGGTCTTGGGACCAAGGCTTCTTAGCTGGAGGCCTCCTTACCTCCTAGCTGCCCCCCTCACTTCTGGGGGAGGTGGCCCCCTCTAGAGGACATTCACAGCCTGGCACTTAGCTTTTTACGGTTCTTCTGCTAAGACAGAATCGGCTCTGAGGAGAGATGATCAGGGGGTGATATTCCACCCTCTTTGCTGTATTCCAGTGGTTAAATTCAACTCACCGGCCCCGCCCACAGTCGGCGGGGCGATGCACAAGGGCGAGAGTCTCCGGGGGTCCCCTTACGATGTGCCCTCCATAGAGTGGCTTACTGATCTGGGAACTTCAGCTTAAAACCAGACTCACCATTTTTCCTCTTCCAGCTCCCAGATACCTATTAGAACCACTAGTCTTCCAGTCACCAGATTTGTGTCCTGAGTGTTTGTGTTGAAAACTGTTTTTGTCATTTTATTATCTGTTCACCTACCGAGTCCTTAAATTTTCCTTGAAAGGCCCTTTGAAATCTGTCTTCCTAAACCCTGACTTTTGTATGTCTCTGTCTCTGTCTCTCTGTCTCTCTCTGTCTCTCTCTCTCTCTCACACACACACACACAGCTGTTGACCTTCCCTACAGTCTGCCATTAGCCTGATTGTTCAACCTTTTCCCGATGAGCAAGATGCCTCATTCCTACGTTTCTGCCTGGATAGTTGGAGCTTGTCCCTCCAGAGAGTCCTCAGCAGCCCCTTCTGGTTAATGCTCAGAAGACATCCCCCCCACCCTTCCCAGGCCTCCTTGATCATTTCTTTTTCTGAACTCCACTTACACCTGGTGCTTTTCACCAACCCCCTCCAACCTCCCCCACCCCATTCCATGTTGGAATCATCGAGGTCACTTGACTTGGGTTATTGGTCATGTATAGACTTGGCTAACTTCCTTTACACAGTACTTTCTTTTTTTAATTCAAGTAATGTGGGGTGAGTTATTTGAATTAAAAAATTCATGAGAACAATATGATTTACTACACCCAGCCCGCGTTGCCTAGCACGCCCGTCCCTTCCAGCTGACTGTGTCTGTGGCCGGGCGTCCCAGCCAGCAGCGGACAGATGGCCAGTGGTGGAAGGCCCGCTTGACCGGCGGCGTCCGCGGCTGGAGGCCTGATCGGTGCTCAGCTCAGAGTGAGCTCACCTGTCAGCTCAGGGCGTGGTGTAACGCAGGTGGTGGGTCTGCTCTCAGGTGCGGGTCTCAGCCCTAGCCATCTCCCACGCACCCTTTTCCTCCAAAGTTCTCAGGTTAGCTTCTTAGCTTAATTGACTTCTGGATTGATGAGGAGCTCTCTGAGATGTCTGAAGCCTCCAGGGACTGTTTTCCTGCACTCTCAAGGAAGGAGAAGCCCCGGTGGCTCCCCGGCCCCCAATGCAGGTCGGGGCTGCTCTCTGGGATTCCTGCTGTGTGCTCTGCACTTGGCAATGGTCCCCGGAAGCAAGAGGCAGAGAGGAAGCTCACGTTCTGCCTTGAGGAACTTAGGTCTGGGCGAGAAGCAGGGCACCGCTGAGAAGAGGTGGCACTTCCCTCCTGGGAGGTCTGATTCCTACGAACATCAGGGGACGTCGCTGGACAAGTGTCTTAGACTTGCTTCTCTAGAGTAGGAGAGAGGCCCTCTTGTTGGTGATGGGGATATTGGGAGATCATTGGGGGGGATTCTGGTTCTTTCAGTCAGCTGAGAAGTTGTCTGGGAAGGGGAGGGAATGGAGTCCTGGCTCTGGGTCATGATAGCCCGTGGGAAGAAGAGATGCTCCGCAGGGCTTGGCCACAGCCTTCAGGCGCATCTGCTCCCAACATCCCTGAGATTCCGCTCCAAGGGGAGAGGCGAGGCTGGGGGCTATGCAGTTGCTGCCTGATGGCAAACCAGTTCCCCAAAGAAGACCCCTCCCCGCCCCGGACCCCGGGCACCTTCCTTCTTTGTCGCAGCCTGCCGGATGTGGGCATTTCTGCCTCATCTGGCTCATGCCTGTGTGTGTGCTTTCTGCTTGCTCTTGGTCCATCTACTGGGCTCCCCTGGTACCTTATGTAGTACATTGTCCTGATGCCAAACCTTGCCGCGCCCACGACCGAAAAGGGAGCTGTGATAGTTGCGGGGCAGGTTTCTTTGTGCAAGTAAACCGGTATTTTTCTGAATGGAGACTTTCTGGAGGGGACTAGTAGTTAATGAAAAACAAAACAGCAGCTACTGATTTGTTTACTTGTTTTTTTTGGAGCATCTACTATGTGTCTGGCGTTGGATTAAACCCTGACATTCACTGCTTTCATTTACTCCCCCAAACGACCACATAGGTGGGTGCGATCAGCACATTTGTTGTCGCAAATGGGGGAACCAAGGCAGGGAGCGGTCAAGTACCTTGGTCATAGGGATCTTTAAGAGTGGAGGCGGGGTCTCAACTGGGTAGAGCTGGGCTCTCTGACCCCAAAAACTCACGGCCAAAATTTGGGGATTTTCCAGCCTGTCTTGTTTCAGCTGTCCATGCTTTCTGAGAGCTGGCATGGTTCTGGATGTGGAGCCCTGAGTGATGGGAAAGTGGGACCCCCATGTCGGAGGTGGCATTGGGCAAGAAGGTTTGCCGGAAATAGTTGACCTCTGTCCTTGGGCTTCTCTACACTGTATTTCCTCCTCCTCCTCTTCTTGAAATGCTTTTATTTATTTATTTGTCAGAGAGAGACAGCGAGAGAAGGGAACACTAGCAGGGAGAGCAGCAGGCAGAGGGAGAAGCAGACTCTCCGCTGAGCAGGGAGCTCGACATGGGGCTCGATCCCAGGACTCTGGGATCATGATACGAGCTGAAGGCAGACGCTTAATGACTGAGCCACCCAGGCGGCCCTCTACATCCTACTTCCAACTTAGATTCTAGCCTCTAACCTTGGCCAGGATGGATGTTTTAGTAATGACCAGTGTTTCTCGTGTGTTTATCTTGGGGCCTGTTACACTTGCAGTGTTGTGATGATTAATTTTTTGTATCAACTTGCCTGGGCCACCTGGTGCCCGAATATTTGATTCAAATATTTTTTCTGAGTGTTTCTCTGAGGACTTATTTATTTATTTATTTTTCTTAAAGATTTATTAATTTGAAAGAGAGAGCGTATGGGGTGTGGAGCAGAGGGAGAGGGAGGGAGACTCTTCA
The DNA here is from genome assembly GCA_004023965.1 of Spilogale gracilis. Classification (NCBI taxonomy): domain Eukaryota; kingdom Metazoa; phylum Chordata; class Mammalia; order Carnivora; family Mephitidae; genus Spilogale; species Spilogale gracilis. The sequence goes on from PITA01023965.1 coordinate 26,912, forward strand.
CTGAGCCTGGAGCCTGAGATCACGACCCAAGCCGAAACCAAGAGTCAGATGCTCAACCAGTCTGAGCCACCCAGGCACCCGTCTGAAGATGTTTATGAATTGAGGGACTGAGTAAAGCAGATTGCCTGCCTAATCTGGGTGGGCCTTGTCCTATCAGTTAAATACCTGAATGGAACAACAACAACAAAATGGATCCTCTCCCAAATTAGGGGGCATTCCAACTGCCTGGCTACCTCCAAAGTGCGACTTCAGTCCTTTTCCTGCCTTTGGCCTTGACCGGAGCTATAACCTCAGATCCTTGTGTCTTCAACTTGTCAATGGCAGATCTTGGCTTTATCAGCTTTCAAAACTGTGTGAACCAGTTCCTTAACAAATCTGTGTGTGTGTGTGTGTGTGTATGTGTATATATGCATATACCAATATGTATACATGTAATTTTTTTTTATTTCTAAAAATCAAAAAGCTCCTTTTCCTGTCTCTCCGGGGAACCCTGACTAATGCAGTGCTCATGCCAGATCACGGTCCATCTCCTCCTTTCTCAGGTCCACAGTCGTCCGAATTCTGTTCCCACAGATGCCTCAGGGAAGCATGTGAAGCAGTCTCT